>SKCR01044597.1:0-86870 GCA_019454045.1 Zanthoxylum bungeanum | reverse complement strand
CTAGTACTAAGTAGAGATGGGAATTCTACCCGGATCCGTAAGACCCGGAAGGATTCGGGTCCGGAAAGATCCGGGTTCGTAATATATTTTTGTAGACCTGAGTCTTGATTTTAAAGACTCGTACGGATCCGGGTCCGAACTCGGGTTCACATAATTATGGATCCGATTAATTTAAAAATATATATAATTTAAGATATTTATAAAGTTAATTGATGATTTTTATACGGATCTGATTAATTTTAATTATATTTTAGTGAATTTCAGTTTTTGTATATTTTAGTGAAATTCAATTTGTGACAATTTAGGATTTTTCATGATGTTAATTGATGAATTTTATTTTTATTTTTATACGGGTCACATATCCGAATCCGGATATAACTGGATCCGGATCCAGATAATATTTCCCGGACACGAATTCGGGTCCGGATCAGGATTTTGTCATCCCTAATACTAAAACCCAAATGTGAGGTCCACCCATGGTTAGTCGGGTGGGGCCTAAAATCTAATCTTTTATTTATTTATTTATTTTTAAGAAATTACCGACCGAATTATATTTCGGTAGGTAATTCGGTCAGTAATTTTACCGACCGATTCTATTTCGATTGATAATTTATTATCGACTTTCGAGACTACCGACCGAATATTCAGTTGATAATTTCGAGTTTTCTTTTAGTGCATGATCATTTTCTTTTAAAAGATCTTTTCAGTATGAATCACAATATCATTCTGGGATATTTAAGAAATTTCTCTTATGATATAATAGAATTTGTTGATTTGATTTGTGATTGAATCAAACCAACCAAAGAACTTTCTTTTTTTTTTGTTGATTCTGATGATGCAATGAACATTAAGAATGTGAGTTGGAGTCTTCATGGGAAATCATATGTGTGTGAGTGATGAACACTAAAAAAATGCACATTTATTAAAAGAAAAATTAATCATTTTACACTTATAGTTAATTTTACACTTATAGTTATGTTGTGATATTTTATATCGTACCGCAAGTGTACGGTGTCAAGTTTTAGTATAAATGAGTGTAGAGTGTCGAACCCACAGGGATTGCGTTAACTCGCACTAAATACTACAATTGATCATCCTAACTTTATTTAGAAAACAAATAATAAATATTTTAATAAATAAGTATAAAAGTAATTAGATATGAGGACTAATACGATAGAGATTCTGGATCCTGATTTCACATAGTTGTCGCCTATGTATTTGTCATGCCAATTAATCTTTGTTCAGTTATATTGTTTATAAGTCAAGACTCCTAAAGTATCAACTCCATCTCTCGAGTGCCAAGTGAAAATATCATTAACTACAGATTTCGATATCTCTATAAAAATCTAATAGTTAACAACTCATTACACTTTGTGATTCTATATTAACAACTTCAAAGGAACTACAAATTCTCTTGAACTCTATAAAATCCTAGGTCATATTCTCTAGATCTATTCAAAATCTCATCTCTCGGGTGATAGATTTCAAACATGTATCATCATATTTGTGGAAAGCAAACACAAAGCATTAAACTCAAAAGAATATAAATAAATCAATAAAACTTCATAACAAAATTAACAAACAATACATGGTTCAAGCGTCAGTTACATCATTCTCCAAAATTAAGGAGTTTAGTTCATGACAATAGATCAAAACAATAAGAACAAGGTCATGAATCTAATGGAAATCATTAGAGTTCTAAGAAAGAAATAAGATGATAAAACCCGAATTGAATCTCTTCCTCTTCGGATGTCACCGCCTTTTTCTTCTCTTGTTGCTCTTCAATCCTCCTCATTAGATCTCTAAAAATATGTGTTTCTGTGTTTTGTGCTGTGTATTAGCCTCAACTTTTAGTTATGGACAAACTAATGTATTATAATTGAGCCCTGGAGTCATTGGGTATCTTAAAAACCCTAATTTTAAGTTTCTGGAGTGTGTCAGGTACGCATGCCCCGCGACGCCTGGACAATTGGCGCCCTTCTCTCGGTGTTCATGTATGGGCGTGGTTCTGTCTGCAAGCGCTGCTGCCCCAAAGTCTCGGGATATTGGCTGGGACGCGTATCTACTTCGCTGGAGCTGCGGCGCCAGTGATAAATTCTTCACTGGTTCCTGTATTTTGTTTCTTGTTGCTCCCGCGCTCGTCCGATGCTTCCGAAAGTTCCCAAAACACTCGTATTTACTCCATTATTGATGTTTTAATGCTTCCTACAATTAACACATAAAAGAACTATAAATGACATTAAATGACACGAAACATAACAAAATAGTAAGCTAAGGATGTCAGAATAAGTGAGGTATAAACCACACTTATCAAGTTACATTAATCCTCTTAATTTAACTATTTGTTAAATAATAATTATATTTATATGTATTGTGATTTTTATCTTTTATATAGGTGAAATAATATTTTTGATGCATATCTAGAAAAATGGACTTGACATTTGGCCCTAACTTTTTACTCCGTATCGGATTGAGGCGATTCTAGTTCCAGATGAAAGAAGACTCAAAGATCTACAACTTTTTTGTTGATAAGATTTTCTAGTTCTGAAATTTTTAAGGCCGAAATTGATGAAAACTCCAAAGTGTATTATATGTAATTATTAAAGACAACAAAACAAGGAGAAAAAATAAAAACAAAAAACAAAAAATAAAAAATTAAACAAGATGCCAATCCACCGAAAGTGGATTGACCTCTTCTTTCCACCACTTTGCAATTTGCAAAGTGAGATGTTAAGTGTCTCTATAAATATAAGAGCTCAGCACCTCATTCAATAGCTTCCTTCACAATATTTCTTTGAAATTTTGTGTAAGGATCTAGCTCTTGTGTGTTTTATTTCTTTTGTAATTTCTTTTTATTTTAGTAATAAATTTTTTTTTTCAAATCATAAGTAGCTAATTTCACTTTATTGGGGTAAATGGTGAAGTTTTTTAATACAAAATATATATTAATCTTATTTATATTATAATATATAAATTGTAATCTAATGATTAATATTTAATTTAAATTTGGATTAATTATTGACAAACTTTGCTATCGCCTATATGACCGATTTTTATTTATTTGGCATAATTTAGTACATGACTGGACTTGTTATAGACAAATATTATCACCGTCTTTATGACTGGTTTTATATATTTTGACATTATTTATTCTTGAAATAAATTAACTTGATAATAATGACAATTTATATATTATAAAAAGTAATAGTTCTAAATGTGAAATATTAAAAATGGATCCCTTAGCCTTAATATTTTATTTATTTTTGTAATCTAATTTAAAATTTCCAAACACTTTAAATAAATCAAATCTTTTTATTTTTACTCAAATTATTATTTTATTTTATTAAATCTATTTCATGTGGATCAACCCAGGACTTACCGGATTATTTTATTACATCGACATTCTTATACTTGAAAGTAAAGAACCACTTTTTAAGCATGTTAGTGAGTTTAAAAATATAAGAAAAATATATTAGAATATGAGGGTCGCATTGATAAGGTACCTCTATGCAACTGGATATGACTTATAATTTTGAATGTCAATTAAATTCAAATGAAATAATAAAAAGAATGGAGGTATCCTTCCATTCAGAATGATTTGATTTCCCTAAACGATAATTTTTCAATGCAAATATGAATTATGGTCTACCAAATCCAAGTTTGATTAACCGACCTTCCTTGCCAAAATACACACAATAGACAGAGTGCGGTTATAAATTTTTTCTTTTACTCAAGGTTGTTGTTCATCGAACTTTCTATACTTTGTATATTTCAATAATTTATACAGACACAATTTTGAGCAAGGTTCCTCGAGCTGCTTGCTGTGCTGCCCCATGGTGACTTGACTTACACAACCAATTCAAGACAAGTTGCATGGATTTGCTGACTTTGTAACATGTGTTTGAGCTTTTTGTATTTTAGCTTATTTTTTAAAACACACTCCTAAAATATTTGGTAATCCACTATTTTTTTTTTATTTGGGTAAATACTTGCCACTCGCCCCGCACTTGTATTTGGAAACTAGTTTCATATCGTAGCAGCTTTACAAGGACAGTTTTGATCCAAAGCTAATTTGACCCACAACCAAAACTATAATTTTCATCCAAAACGTGAAGAATAATAATAATAAATAAAAAATAATGATCAAAGATTTCCATTCTTAAACATTCATTGAATCAAACGTAAATTATTTGTATTCCTACACAGAGAGCCTTCTTAAGTCGGCATAAATCTGAGTTATAGTGTATCTTAGCTATGGAGGAGGATCTATGAAGTGGAGATTGATTGTGTTTTCTGCTGGGTGGTATTCAAAGTCAAATCTTCTATCATATATGCATACACAAATGACGACCTTGAATTGGCATGTATCTAATTAGTGTATCTTAGCAGTGGACGAGGATCTATGAAGCAGAGATCGATTGTGTTTTCTGCCGGGGAGGTATGCAAAGCCAAACCTTCATCGAATCGTATGCAGTGAAACCAATTGCAACAGAAGGAACAATCTACAAATAAAATCACAAAACTTTGTTAGTGAACAAACCATTTCAAATCCAAGCACCGAAGCACGACTACATGATTAAGGTGCACTGAAATCTAAAATAATCTGGTCACTCTACCTTGATATAATTAATGCTCAGCCCTGCAAACAATTGTTTCCATCCTTGATTCCTGACAATACTGGTAAGGCCTCCAAATGTGTTCCTGTATCTGACATCATCTTGGCTTGAAGGTTTCATATTTTCAACCTGCAAAACAACATTTCACGAAATAATTTAGAACTATGATACCATTTAAATACATGGTACAGCCAGAACTCTTGCTTGATTCCATCAAACATGGTCTTTGGGCAGGAAACTCAATTTTCTCACTGAGGTATCGGATCATTTAGTCCAAAAAAATATTTCTGACTGCTAAAGAGAGAACTATTTTAAATTAAACCTAACAGCTACTGACAATTATATGGTACCTGCATCTGTCTCCTAACAACATCTAATGGGTATGTGAATGTCTGCCCGAATAGCCCAGCCAGAGCACCACAAGAAAGGCGCATCACAATGGACTTCTGGTGCTCCTCAGGAACACGCCTCTTAAGTTCCTCATATATGTAGAACTTCAAGCCAGCGTAAGGAAGAATTCCAGTTAGGGTTGGACCTGCTCAGACAAAGAAAACTTCAGTAACTTGTTTCTTCCTATATTGGATTAGCAAAAAAATCAAGAGTAGAGAATGGATGCAGTGGAGCAACTAAGTTGAAAAGAAGAAAAATTAAAAATCTAAGGTTGAAATTGAACCCCCTTGTCAGCATCACTAAAAAGCAGAAGTTTAAACAAGTTGGAAAGTTTGACTGCTGCAGTCTTCAACAGCAGCCAGAAGGAAAAACCAGATGTTTCAAGAGATCTATGAACCTCATCTAATTGAAGATAATGTGCATTGATTGCAAAACGAACCATTTATACCATAGGTTAACCATAAAGGGAAATAATAACTTAAAGAAAAAGCATAACAGGGCAGGCCATACACACCTATGCCTCGATATAGAGCACGTATTCCCCCTTCCTTGTAGACACTTGTAAGTACATCTTTAATGCCACTATATGCAGGTTGAGCACAGATACTTCTCATACCACTCCTCAAACTTCCTCTGGTGTCCACGACCTATGGATCCATTTAAAAGTAATTAAAGGAAAAGGAAACATAAAAAAATCTGCCAATTATTTAATGGATAAAACTACCCTATTGCAGGATCAACAAAATGTTTCTGTTTTCAAAATATTATTTGAAACATGTTTCTGTTTGAGCATAACATAATTCGATCGAAGCAAGGTAACCCAGCTGAATGATGTATGATAAGTTGATAACTTAAGCTATCTTGAACCACTAAGGTTTTTAAAATATAAAGACAAATTTAATAATGCATTCATCCTACATAATACAACATATACACCTCACCTACAATATCCAACTTATCTGCTTGTGAATCATACAAAACAGGTTCAAAGATTGACCAAGCATAAAATACCAAAAAATAAATAAATAAAAATAAACATCAATAAATCCCACATTTATGCTTGGTCAATATTGTACCTTACCCTTTTTTGAACAAGACCCAACTAATCTATATAACAACAAATTAAATAAATAAATTTAATTTAATACTGTTATTATGCACAATATACCAATATGCATTAGGCAGTGTCCTAAAACATGAAACACCAAAATTATAGCTCATTGCCTCCATTATCATCTTGAACTAAAAAATTGTTACCTTCAAGAAATTATTGTGGAGAATAAATGACAACTAAAAGAATTTTTTGGCACACTAACACCTGAAGTCTACAAAAGATCAATGTACAAGCAATTGAGACATCAGAAACAGTTATATTATAATGTTGTTAAGCAACTCACAAAGAATGCTATGTAGGCATTAATCATAAATCATAATCCATAATTACCGATTAACACGGTGTCCTATGATATCTTTGCTCAACTAAGAGTAGACAGGCTCAATAATGCTTATGAAACCACTCACCTGATAAGCAAGTTTCGTACGAGCCAGATCTAAAGGATATGTGCATAAAACAGCTGTTCCTCCAGATAATGAACCAGCTAATAGATCTATAACAGGACCTGATCCCATGGCAGGATAGTTATTTATGATCCAAACACGATACTGCTCATATGTCATGAAATGTAAGGCTGCGTAAGGAACAATCCGAAGAACACTAGCTCCATTTCCCCTACAATTAAAACATAAGCACAAATTATATCAAGTTTCTTGTGAAAAGGGTATACATACAAAATTTCAAATGAAAGGCCAAAAATTGCGATCTTACTTATAAAACCCAAGAATGCCCTCTTGCTTCAGTAACTTCTTTAAGGATTGATACACCCCAAGAGTTTGGAATCCTTCAGTTCTTGTCTGCAGAATTGATAAGGAGCAAGTTGGTGGAAAAAGAGTGTTAGATAAAATTTGGAAATCATATATTATAAGCTTCAAACATAAAGAAACAAAGCAAAGAAACGTAGGAATCAGCTAGCATGCAATATGCCCGAGAAGCACCAGAGTTGAATAATCAAAAACTTCTGACTCAAACAATAAGAAAGCATAATTGTAAATTTGAAATAATCTAATACAATTAGATTCACAGACACAATTAAATACGCATTTTCTTGCTCCATAAACCAGCTGACTGAAGTCTCTTACACATTGATCCCATACATAACTAAGCAAAATCTACAATATGTCCACAAACAATTTCAACAATCCAAATACATTATGCACATACATATAATACTATCTGGAGCATGAAATTGATGAAATGAAACTGAAAATGGTATTCACCTGCAAGAGTATTTTAGTCCGTTCCAGAGGTGCAACAGCGGTCTTAGCAAAAGCTCCTGCAGCACCCCCAGCAATTAGCTCCTTAACATAAACAGGCAAACTGTCAACATAAGAAACCTCTCGACGAGCTGACGAGCCATCAACTAATCCAGCCATATTCGTTGACAATGTAGACCCTTGCTGCGAACCCATCTCAAACGAGTCCAACTCAAAACAATTCAACAATTAAACCACCAAAACTTAAAATACAACCTTTTTGAATTCGACAAAATATGACTTTTAATCTTTTATTATTATTTTTAATAATGAATTTATGATCACCCACTTTGTAACTTAAAAAATTCCTTATCCCATCTATCTCTTGGGACACAAAAGAGATAAGCCTTTCGTCCAAATGACAAATCCAATGGCCAGAGAACACCCAGAAATAACAATTCGGTCACGTTCACAAGCATATAATACATCAACAGATCACTAATGATTCGATAATCAAAACCCTTCTTCCTCCATTGATGATCAATCAACGACCCAGATCCAATACCCACAAAATATATTCAGGTAAAGCAATAATGATACAAATATCCAAGATCGAATCACGAATACCCACCTCGAGAGCTTCGAAGAAAACCTACCGGGAAATCAACTGATTTGCGTTAAAGGAGAACGGGGGTTTGTAAGTTTTAATTTATATTTTACCGTTCTCCTTTGAGACGGCAAAAGGGAGGTTTCCTACGAAGGTCTTTACTTCTCTTGATGCTTTGTTTTTGTTTTTGTTTTTGTTTCTGTTTTGAGTTGTAATTGTAATTTAAAATAAAGTCATTGCAGAGACCTGGCTTCCCACGCAGTCCGCGTGATCATACTCTGTTTTAACACGTGAGTTGTGACGTGTCCTTAAATTGTGGTTTAGTTTGTTATGTGTAGCTTTTCTTTCATTAAATATTTTTTTTGTTCATTGCTTTTTTTTTTTGGTTGGTTGTAGTTGTGGTGCCTATTATTTATATATATTACAAATTTCAATTCATTTATATTTCATTTTTTTAAAAGTTCATTTATCTCATGAGAATCCTTTAACACGCCCTGAACAATTGATAAAAGAAGATATCATCCACCCGTTTTTTTTTTGAAATGTTAGAAATCCTATAATTAAATCATCTGATTCGGACTTAATCATAATAGATGAAACTCTCGACTGTCTCAGGCTCTTATAAGAAATGTATCCTTTAATTTCGAATTCAGTACTTAGAGATCAGATCTTGAACCATATATCATCATGTCACACCATTTTGGGACCCGTCCTATTACCTTCAATAAACTTTTGAAGTGTATATGACGATCTTGAAATAAAAAAAAAATTATATTATATTTTTGAAAATTAAATTTTTTATACTTTCATCTTAATTTTAGGTCCAATCAATCGTATGTATTGATGACACTAAAAATACAACATTATAAATGTTTTGAAACCTTTAGAGACTCTGTCCATGTATGACCATGAAAAAAACTCGGGATCCAATACTTTTAGCACCTAATAAAGGAAAATGATATATTTGTTGTAAAATAAAAGAGAAATAGACGAAGAGAAAGATATATTGAAAAGCTGCAAGCTTTTCTTATTGATTATGTATGATTTTATTACACAAGATTTTGTCTCTATTTATAGAGAGAGATTATGTTAAGATCATTATCCCTAAGTAATGTGAGACAAACTAAAATATTAAATAAAGTGTAAGAGACCATCTAATTTACAACGCTCCCCTTTGGGACTCATCACTTTAATTTTACAATAATTGACCTAACATTGCCTCATTAAAACTTTGTCGGTAAAACCCAATACCTTGTCAGTAAAACTCGGTGGGACAAAAACCTGGTCGAAGGAAAAATAGTACAATACACTTTTATCCAACATTATTTCTTGATGTCAATGATTATGTTCCCCCTGATGAAATACTCATCTGATGAAATGCTCCCCCTCAAAGATATCATCGGGATAATTTACTAAGTCGGCGTATGCCAATGCTATATACAAACCTCTCAAATATTGATGTGTTAGGGTTGGTGCTCGAAGTGCCAATCCGGATCGTATTTATGTCCGATTCATGAATACGAACAATTCATTTTTCCATAATATTACTTATTTATGGTAGTATTTCTTGCTTTTTATATACATATTCGATCTAATTACAATTAGATAGAAACTAAATATGATTTAGTGATATGTATATATTAGACAAAGACCCGATAATATATTTTGTAATGCACAGTTACAAAGTAGTTTGTAATTGACAATGGGAAGTGTCACTACTAGAAGTATATTATCAAATAAAGTTCCTGGTCAAGATTTGCTGACACAGGTCAGTTAGTAATATCTGTTGAAACCAGTACATATCGTATATCGAGACTTGGTTCAATGGTTTATCCCAATGAACCATGATTCTTGGGAGACTCGTATAGACGTGTAGGTGTTTATTTGATAAACACTGAACAACTCACCGAAGATTTCCTAAAAAATGGTACACCAACGTCAATAGGAATTTTCTTGAGTCAGTAGCATAATAGTCATTCGACTTGAGATACCACCATAGATATATGAGATATCCTCCACACTTTGATGATAGTCGCGTCACCGATCTATTTAGATCAGAACTCCACATGTTGGTTGGGTTTGGACTGATGCTCTGATGAGTGGTAATGTATCACTATTTCTCACTCATTTAACCTAATATTTTGTATAGATTCTTGAGTTTTGTGAATATTTTGATGTGTTTTGTGTTATTTTGTAGATAAATAATATTTCAGGACTCTTTGGAGGTGATTTGGGGTCAAAACAGTGAAAAACGGACAAAATGACAAAATGGTCATTTTGGGCGTCCACGCTTCGCGACCTCTAACGTGCGCTGGCCTGTGCTAACGTGCGCCGCTCCATGCTAAAATACGACGGGACACATGTCACAATCAGAGAAGTTTGCTATCATGCGCCCTTGCTAAAGTGCGTCTGCCACTTGTCAAAATCTCAACAATTCTGCTAACGTGCGTCGTGCCACATGTCACCATCACATGCTGCCGACACTCATCATTGAAGAATGCATCATTGCTGATGTCACCATGACCTCCGCGTTGCGACACAAGAATAAATTTGGGCGTCGCGACACAAAGCCAATAATTCGGAACCTGCCACGTGTCAACTGATCCGGGAGCCGCGCCGCACTCCCCGCCGAAGATCACGCGCGTCGCGACGCGCCAAGCTTACTCACCCCTATAAATTCAAGCTGATTTTCTGATTTCAAATGTACCTTCCTCTTTGTAATTCTCTGAATATAATAAGGAGTTTGTATCTAGTTTATTTAGTTTTTAGTTCTATAATTAATTTTATTTACTTTTCGTAATAGTAATTTACTTTCTTTACTTTTTCAGTTTTTACTATTCAGCAATGAGAAGGTAACTTCCCCCTGCTAGGGTGAAAGATAAAGCTTTTATTATTGTTATTTAGATTAATCTTCCTTAAATATATATATAAACTGGTTAAAACTTGACTTAATGAGGATACCGCATATATGGCAGGTTGGTAATTATTCAAAATTGGTTTTAACCTGACTTAATAAGGATACCGCTATATTGGTCGGTTGGTAATTAAATATTAATTTGACTTAATCTGGTTACCGCATATATGGCTGGTTGGTAATATCACAAAAGTTCATATATTATATTAATGGAGATATCTAAAATAGTAGTAATAGAAGTGAATCATCTATCCATATCATTTTCTTTTATTGTATTTTTCTTTATTTACTTTCCAACATTTACTTTTCAGTATTTTATTTTATGTCTTTTATTTTTAAGTTTTTACCAGCCCTAATTATGTGTCGTAGCTAAGTCAGTTATCTGGGGTTGTGATGAATTCCAATATCACCGGTTTATAAGGGGTTATATTACAGTTTTGGTAATATAAATGTTTATTTATTGAGCCTTAGTCTTAATGCTTCTTGTTAACTGGCCATTAATAAGATTGAACTGGTAAACTTAAAATGAACTTGGAAAGAGATTTTAGGTTTAAGACCCTAGACTCAATAGCCCACGATCTTCCTTGAGGATAAATAACCCTTTAATAGATTTCCTTACTGGATATGAATATACATGTCGGGCGGGGGTAGCCTTAATTGGAACTTAATCTTAATGAATTCAAGTAACTTGGTTGACATATGAATATGATTAATTGGGTTACACTGGATATTTGTATTTGACCATCGAAATATGCTTTAACATATTTTAGTGTTCCAGGTTAATAAACCAATATATTACACAAACGTAAGATAACCACTTCATCTTTAATAGATATTGGAAAGATTCACAACCCTGGATAATTTTATAAATTTGAATTTTCTTAAATCTACTTTCGTGTAATTTTATTAATTGTTTTTTTTATTAAGTTTAAAGTCACCATCAAATCAAACAACCAATCCATTAGATACTTGTAAAATTTGGCTTTATAAATTAATAGATTAGGTATTAAATCCTCGTGGGATCGATACTTTTTATATTATTTGAACGATACGTGCGCTTGCGTTATACGCGTGTGAAAACGTCGGTCATGTAGTGTTTGAGAACCTGAAACACAAGTAAATAAAAACAGTAAGTAAAAAGAAATTAGATATAAGTGCCAGGGGACACGTGTCAGAATCTGAAAAGTTTGACTTGCTAACGTGCGCCTGCCACGTGTCAACATCACAGCCAATCCGCTAACGTGCGCCGTGCCACGTGTCATCATTCTATGATGTCGATAATCGTCATTGCCATGTGTCGCCACGTGTCATCCCGCGTGTCAGCCACGTCATCATCCACATCAGCAGTTGACCGAGTCAACGTGCCATGTCACCGCCACGTCATCATCAGCCAATCATGAAGTGCCACTTGTCGCAATCCTACGATGCTGATAATCAATTTCGCCACGTGTCGCCACATTATCGCCACGTCAGCGCCACGTCAGTATAATTATTGACCTTATCATGAACAGTGACACGTCATCGGATAAGAATCTTGGCAGACCAACCAGAAGCTGACACGTGGCACGTCGCGATGCGCGAGGCTTACCGGGGTCTATAAATTGAGCTCGAGATTTCAGTTTCAGATGTACCTTCCTCTCTTAATTCTCTAATGTAAATAGAGAGTTTTCTATCTAGTTTATTTTAATTTCAGTTTTGTAATTAATTTTAATTACGTTCTGTAATAGTAATAGTAAATTACTTTCTTTACTTTTACAATTTTTACTATTCAACCATGAGGAGGTAACTTCCCCCTGCTAGGGTGAAAGGTAATTCTTTTACTATTGCTATTTAGATTAATCTCCCTTAATTATAATATATTCACTATTTAAAACTTGACTTAATGAGGATATCGCTATATTGGTCGGTTGGTAATTCATTTTAAACTGGTTTAAACCTGACTAAGCAATGAAACCGCCAGATTGATCGGTTGGTAATTAAACTTTCTTACCGCCTATATGACAGGTTTATGGATAAATTTTGATACCGCCTATATGGCTGGTCGGACTTAATTTGACTTAATCAGGTTACCGCCTATATGACTGGTTGGTAATATCATCACAAGTTAATATATTATATAAAGGAGATATCTAAATTAGTAGTGGTAAAAGTAGATCATTTTACCTTAGCATTTTATTTTATTGTAATTTTACTGTTCAGTATTTATTTTACCGCATTTACTTTTCAGCATTGTAATTTATGTCTTTTATTTTTAAGTTTTTACTCGCCCTAGTTATGTGTCATAACTAAGTTAGTTATCTAGGGTTGTGATGAATTTTAATATCACCGGTTTATAAGGGGTTATTTTATAGTTTGGGTAATTAAAGGTTTACTTATTAAGTCTTAAGCTTAATGCATTTTGTTAATTGACCACTAATAAGATTGATATGGTAAATCTAAAATAAACTTGACAAATGAATTTTAGGTTTCAGCCTTAGACTTAATAGCCCACGATCTTTCTTGAGGATAGATAACCCTTTAATAGATTTCCTTACAGGATAGACATATATACCTGTCGGGCGGGGGTAGCCATAATTGAAACTTAAACTTAATGAATCTAGGTAATTTGGTTGACATAGACATATGGTTCAATTGGGTTATACTAGGTATTTGCGTCTGACCATCGACAAAGACTTTCGCATAATTTCGTGTTCCAGGTTAGTAAACCGATATATTACACAAAAAAGAAATAACCACTTCATCTTTAAAATGATATTGGAAGAAATCACAACCCTGGATATTTTTATAAATTTGAATTTTCCTCAACCTACTTTTGCGCAATTTTATTTACTTATTTTTAAATTTAAAATAATCACCATTCCCAATCAATCAATCAACCTGTTAGATACTAGTAATCATTTGACCTCATAAAATTAATAGATTAGGTATTAAGTCCTAGTGGGATCGATACTTTTTATACTAGTTGAACGATACGTGCGCTTGAGTTATACGCGTGAGATTACGCACCGGTCAAGTTTTTGGCGCCGTTGCCGGGGACTTATTTATCTTTCACTATTAGTTTTGAGGTTAGATACCTTTACTTGTATCTAATTTCTTTTTTACTTATTATTTCTGTTTTCTTGTGTTTCAGGTTCTCAGAAACTACATAAGACGAACCAGAAGCTTTGAATTCCGACCGTTTGACTCGGAAATTGAAAGAACCATCAGACAGTTGAGAAGGGAAAGGCGAGAAGGACAAGAAGCTTTAGTCAACATGAAACCTGAACCTCTGGAAGTTACACCACCAATACTCATTCGAGACAGAACCATTTCGGTGGTCGACGGCTTCATTTCTTGTATTTTACTTCCTCCTTTACCAGCAAATGCGTGTGACATTAAAACATGTATTCATATGATTCAGCAGTCAATGAAGTTTAGGGGAAAAGCAACTGAAGATCCTAATACCCACATCAACAACTTTCTGGAAGTTTACGGCACTTTCAATTACAACCAAGAAGCTGAAGAAGCAATGAGACTGCGTGTTTTTCCATAATCCTTGAAAGACAGAGCTAAAGCTTGGCTACATTCACTACCAGCAGGTTCCATCACAACTTGGAACACTTTAGCCACCAAATTTCTTGCAAAGTACTTTCCACCAACCAGAACTGGAAAGCTGAGGAATGACATCACATCCTTTGTACAACAAGACTCAGAAACTCTCTACGAAGCTTGGGAAATGTACAAAGATTTGCTCTGGAAATGTCCTCACCTTGAGATTCCAAAATGGCTTCAAGTCCAAACTTTCTATAATGGACTTTCTGGACTAATGAGAACCACAATTGATGCTGCTGCTGAAGGAGCTTTAATGGCTAAAGGAGAAGATCAAGCCTGTGACCTGATCGAATAAATGGCCAACAACAATTCCTTATGGCCAACAGAAAGAAGTATGATCCAAAGAATTGCAAGAATTTATGAAGTTGGAGCCAATACAGCAGTCAACGCCAAGCTCGATCAGATATGCAAATTCATGGAGACTCTTACCGTTGGATCCACAAGTTCACCATATGGAGGAGCACCAGAACCAAACCAACTTGATGAGACGGTGAATTATGTCAACAATTTCAATAGACAGGGGAACAATCCATATTCCAACACCTACAACCCAGGGTGGGGGAATCATCCCAATTTTTCATAGGGCAACAATTCAGGGCAAAAGAACAATCCATCACATGGATTCCAACAACAGAACTATCCACCACCAGGATTTCAACAACAGAACAAAGGCCAGGAACATGAAAAAGAACCAGAAATGAAAGAATAGGTCGCAGAGATGTTCAAAAAGCAACAAGCATCATATGATGCTATCTTTCAAAGCCAATCTGCTTCCTTCAAAGCACTGGAGAATCAAATCGGACAACTGGCCAATGCTCAGAGTTACAGACCGCCAGGAAATCTTCCCAGCAATACAGAACCAAATCCAAGGAACCGAAGGAATGAGCAATGTCAAGCCATCACCTTGAAAACCGGTACGTAAATCAACAAAGATGTTGGAATCAAGGCAACAATTGAAGAACTTCCAAAAGATGCAATTCTACAGATGGAGGAAAAAGAAGCAAAGGAAAAAGAAAAAAATCAGATCATTCCACCTCCACATTTTCCTCAGCGTCTTCAGAAAAACAAACTGGACAAGCAGTTTGCTCATTTCTTGGAGGTTTTCAAAAAGCTGCATATCAACATTCCATTTGCAGAAGCTTTGGAAGGAATGACCAGCTATGTAAAATTCATGAAAGACATTTTTTCACGAAAATGGAGATTGGGAGATTACGAGACATTAGTATTGACAGAAGAATGCAGTGCCATCATTCAGAGAAAACTTCCCCCGAAGTTGAAAGATCCCGGCAGTTTCACTGTCTCATGCACCATTGGAGAACACTACATCGGTAAGGCTTTATGTGACTTAGGTGTAAGTGTTAATCTGATGCCTTTTTCTATTTACAAAAACTACAAATTGGAGAAGCAATGCCTACCTCAGTCTCACTACAACTTGCTGATCGAACGCTCGTATTTCCAAGATGAGTCGTTGAAGATGTCCTGGTCAAAGTTGACAAACTCATTCTCCCAGCAGATTTCATTATCCTAGACATGGAAGAAGACAAAGATGTGCCTATCATCATTGGGAGACCATTTTTGGCAACAGGTAGAAATGTGATTGATGTACAAAAATGATAACTAACCATGAAAGTTCAGGACCAAGAAGTTACCTTCAATGTTTTCAAAGCCATGAAATTTCCAAGTGAAGAAAAGGAGGAAGAATGTTTCAGAATTGATGTTGTTGATAGTATCGTTCAGGATACTGATACAAATCCCACGGACAAACTTGAAGCTTGTATCACCAACATGACTGACAGCGAGCTAGATGCTGAAATCCTGAAATGTATCAACTACCTTGACAAACCATTCCGATTCAAATCGACACCACAAGTGGAAAGCCTGGAATTGCCAAAGAAAGATCGAATCAAGCCTTCGATTGAAGAACCACCACAGTTGGAGCTGAAATTACTTCCGAACCATCTCAGGTATGCATTTCTTGGAAACTTTTCTGAATTACCTGTTATTATTTCTTCTTCACTAATATTGGAGTAGGAAGAAAAGTTACTGAGAGTATTACGAGAGCACAAGAAAGTCATTGGCTGGACTATAGCAGACATTCGAGGCATTAGTCCATCATTTTGCATGCACAAGATTCTGATGAACGATGAATACAAACCCACAGTAGAGCATCAACAGAGACTCAATCCAATCATGAAGGAATTCTTGAAGAAAGAAATCATCAAATGGTTGGATGCTGACATCATTTACCCCATCTCAGACAGCACTTTGGTGAGTCCTATGAAGTGTGTGCCAAAGAAAAGAGGAATTAATGTAGTCACCAATGAAAAGAACGAGCTAATTCCAACAAGAACAGTGACTGGATGGAGAGTATGCATGGACTACCGAAAACTGAACAAAGCCACGAGAAAAGACCATTTTTCGCTGCCATTCATTGACCAAATATTGGACAGACTGGCGGGACATGAGTTCTATTACTTTCTGGATTCAGGGTACAATCAGATTGTTATCGCCCCAAAAGATCAGGAGAAAACCACATTTACATGTCCATATGGTACTTTTTCTTTCCGCAGAATGCCATTTGGATTATGTAATGCACCCGTCATATTTCAGCGTTGCATGATGGCTATCTTCTCAGACATGCTGGAGCAGAGTATGGAAGTTTTTATGGATGAATTCTCTGTGTTTGGAGATTCTTTTGACCACTGTTTGTAAAATTTGGAACATGTGTTACAAAGATGCGAAGATATAAACCTGGTACTCAACTGGGAAATGCCACTTCATGGTGCAGGAAGGCATTGTTCTTGGACACCGGATCTCACAAAAGGGAATCGAGGTAGACCAAGCAAAGATCGAAACAATTGAAAAACTACCTCCGCCGATATCAGTCAAAGGGATTCGGAGCTTTCTCGGACATGCATGTTTTTACAGGAGATTTATCAAAGAATTTTCCAAGATTGCTAAACCTCTTTGCAATCTTCTAGAGAAGGATGTGCCTTTCAACTTCACCAAAGAATGCCATGGAGCTTTTGAAATCTTAAAACAGAAGTTGGTCTCTGCTCCCATCATTGTAGCACCAGACTGGACCCTTCTATTTGAGGTGATGTGCGATGCTAGTGATTTTGCTGTAGGTGAAGTTTTGGGACAACGCAAAGCAAAGATTTTCCACACCATTTACTACTCTAGCAGAACTTTGAATGAAGCTCAACTCAACTACACAACCACCGAAAAGAAGTTGCTCGCAGTTGTGTACGCTTTTGACAAATTATGCTCCTATCTGCTGGGTCCCAAAGTGGTGGTCTACACAGATCATTCAGCAATCAAATACTTGATCACGAAGAAAGATGCCAAACCCAGATTGATCCGTTGGATACTTCTTCTGCAAGAATTTGACGTGGAAATTCGAGACAGGAAAGAGACAGAAAATCAAGTGGCATATCATCTATCGAGGCTTGAGAATGGAGAAACAGCTGGCAAAGAATTATCAATCAAAGAAAATTTTCCAGATGAACAGCTGTTTGCCATGAAACAGCAGGATATCCCTTGGTATGCTGACTATGTCAACTTCATTGTATCAGAAAAATGGCCGTTGGAATGGACAACTCAGCAAAGGAAGATGTTCTTCAAAGAAGTCAAGCACTATGTCTGGGATGAGCCGTACATGTTCAAACGTTGTGCTGATCAATTATTGAGGCGTTGTGTGTTGGAAAATTATGACCCATATCGTCACTATTTGTACAGATCATGGTGTTGTTGTACAAATTAACTATGTGACAAAGAAGATTGCACTCTTATCATTTGTGATTAGATCACCAAGATGTATAAATGATAGGAGGTCCTTATGATTTGTTCCTGGATTGAGAATGATATGAGACAGTATCAGACCATGAAGGATAAATCATTAAATATCCCTAGTCAAAGTATTATCGAGATTGGACATCGATAAATGCGTAAAAGACTAGTATTACACTTGTGCGCGTTGTGAGGGCACAAACGACATAGTTCTCATATATTTGGGTATATGATACTCATGCAAGTGTAATAGGAGGTTGTGTTTTACCGATGGTACGGGAAGCAGCTTCGCTCTGGATAGACCCCCTCGGAATTCCATTGGTAGTATGACTATGTGTCTATGGAAATCCGAAATCAGGGTAGGTGTATTTGGTCTTAACCTGAGACTTGCACCGCTAATACTTATGACAATCAATATACTTTGGTTTTGGTCGTCCAGGGCTTTAACCGGTTTCTGTGTACGCCTCTTCTGGGTATATCGAGAATCGTAGTGTGTTGGGTGTGATGTTAAGACGGAAGTATCACTCCATTCATATGGAGATGATGGTCACGTAGGATACGAGACTTGTTCTCTTAAATGCTGCAGCTATCGGGATATTATGACTAGGTCATGTATATCCGATTATAGAGACTAGTTACCAGACATCCGACATATACTTCGTACGGGGCAGACACAATTCCAGCCTCAGGCCTAGCACGTGAGCATCCGATACTGGATCGACATACACAATACTTCGTATACTACGCATGATATAGATCGCTTATTCCTGTAAGCATGTTTCTGGAGAATTGGGTAGGCATGACGCTTTGCTAGAAGCCAACCTTGTCTTGTAAATCGGTAAAATATCGTACTTGGTACGTACGTGTTCGGATAGTCCGACAACCGTATTTACTGCCAACATATCCGGGATCTCATTGGTCACTTCCCGAAGATTCATCGATGACGTATGACTCGTACTTTATTAATCTGGGATTAATTAGATGAGAGAAAAAATTAATCTGGGATTAATTACGGACATATTTTATCTGGGATAAAATATCATTTAAAGAGAGAGAACGATTGATTTGGAATTAATCGATAAATTAATATATTCGATATATTAATTAAAATTGGATTTCGACGCGAAATTAAAATCGGATTTTAATTCGGGCGAACGAATTAATTTAGAATTAATTCATTAGCGACGTGAATAGTAATTATGCTTGGAATGATTATTTAATTAAATTAGATTAAATTACGACGCAACGAAAAATTCGTTAATTTGGAATTAGCGAACCCGAGCCCGAGAATGTTTGCGAGCGCATTCGTATTTCAAATTCGAGTGCGGCACGCAAGTCACATCAAGCGTCAAATCACTAGTCGCATCAAGCGTCAAATCATTAGTCACTTTGAGTGATGTGACAACTTGTCACTTGATTGATTGATTGATGTGAATAGTAGATGGGAGTTGTTGGAAAGCTTTTTGAAAGCTTGAATGACATATATTATTATTTAATTACTTTGACTTTTGGAAAGCAAATGGTGTATATGATTTTAGAAATTCATTTTACCAATATAACAATCCAACACACTTCTATCATCTCTCTCTTCTATCCCATTCTCACGCCGAAAGTGGGCAGTTCATCCTCTTAATTTTTTGTTTACTGCCGAGAATGAAGCATGGAACAAGAGTGATTTTGTTGCAAAATCAAGGTGCTAGCACACTCCGGAGTCATCCGTAGGTGATAGGGAAACCCACCCGTGGGCTTGGAATACTGTTTATAAAGCTTGGAGCTTGATGAAAGACATCCATGACCGATTCTTGGAGGAGCCAAATAGTGGACTGCCGTGACAGTGGACTACTCACTGCCGAGCTTGGAGGGAGGCAGAAAATAAAGTTTTGTTGTCTACCGCATCGCTCAACCGATCGATGTAAATATTCCGCAACTTCCTCGTATGTATTCATATGTATTTCATTGCTTGTTATTCGATCCTCGGGGCCGTAGAACTCCCACAATGATATCAGAGCAGAGTAAAAGCATGAAATATGACTTAGGGTTAAAATTTGGGTAAAATGTATTTGATCATGATTTTATGAAATTGGATGATTGAGTATGCTTAAATGTGTTTTAATTGAGGATTGATTGGATCAATTTGATGAAATGTTGTTTGGAACAATTTTCCCCAAATCACTTTGCTTGGCCGAGAGTTTAGAACCCTAAAATATCTTAGAATTTTGATTTTTTGATTCATTGGATGAGTTAGAATCATGTTGGGTATATTGATTTAATATTTAATTGGATTCAATTGGATTGGATTTGCAATTTGACAAATAAATCCTAAAGCCGAGACTTAAAAGCATGTAATTGGGTTTGATTTTTGTTAAATTGTGTTGGATATGATTTAAGTTTTATGAGCATGATTAATTAGACAAATTTGTGTTTTGGAAATATTGATTTGGGTAATTAATTGCGTTATACACTTTACGTAATTAAATTGTGAAATTGGGTTTTTGTAATTTAATTATGTTGGGCCTATTTTGTAAAATTGGGCTTTTAAAGTTGTTATTGGGCTTATTGGGCTTGGTTGTACTAAGTTGGGTTTAGGCTAAATTGGTTGGATCCAATTAGGCCCAAAACCGCTTCCATAAAGCCCAAATGCGACTAATGGACCTTTAATTATTTAATTGGGCCTAATGGGCCTAAGTTGATTTATAGGCTTATGGGGTTACTCATTGATTGGACTTTGGTTATTGGGTTTGACCCGAGTTGACCAAAAGTCCAGGCTTAAGAAATTAATTGAAAGCCCATTGGACTTTAATTAAATTGACGTTGGACGTTAATCGGGCTTTGAGACCCGTAACGATTAAATTTGGAATTTAAATCGTTAAAGGTTCATAAATAAAGTGTAGTATTTAATTTGGAATTAAATAGCGAATTAATATTAAATACAAATTGAATTGGATTTAATTATGTAGTTTAATTTAATTCGAGAATTCGTACTTTGAGTACTTATTCGCAAAACGAGTTTGACTCGAGCAAAATCAAATCGTTGTTTGAACATTGGATGGTCACTAATTATCAGATTAATTAATTTGATTAGATTGATTGATAACATGCTTGTGTGAATACATGGTTGCGATGCATGAATAATGTATATCAGATGGATATTAGATGGGTGAGGCAATTTTAGAAATTGTTGTAATAAATTTGATTTATTAATTGGACCTGTGTGTCCAGCCTTGTCACCTCCTTATTCTTTGTATTCTCTTCTCACCTATTCCCCTCAATGT
This sequence comes from Zanthoxylum bungeanum, assembly GCA_019454045.1. Lineage (NCBI taxonomy): Eukaryota > Viridiplantae > Streptophyta > Magnoliopsida > Sapindales > Rutaceae > Zanthoxylum > Zanthoxylum bungeanum. The sequence continues at coordinate 65,381 of SKCR01044597.1, read as the reverse complement.
AAATGAGGTTTCTTTAGAAGTGTAGTGTAACGGGTAGAAGTAAATACTTGTGCTAGCGGGGAGCGGGGAGAGGGAAAGTGAGAGATTTGATCTAGGATCAATGTGTAAAGTATCCATCTGCATATCATTATTATTTATTTATACGCACTTTATTATGTGTTTAGAATGCATGTTTAAGGGTGTATGATGATGAGACCTTAACAAAGATAATAAATTGGTTGCCAATTTGCACGCGAAAAACCCTCACAAATATTAAGCGTTTTTCCTTCCATTGAGTGATTCTTACTCAAGATCTAAGACGGCATTGGTTTGTTGGCCAAAGTCAATGCCTTTGTTCTGTCGAGGATGTGTTTGAATCACGAAGGCTTTGTTCCATATTGGTGTCTTGTCCAAGTTGTGGTTTGTTGGCCAAAGTCAAGACCACTTCTTGTCCATCGACATTGATTACGAAGCTTTCCATGGTCAATGGGTCGTGCTTAACTGGGATCACTAAGTTTGTTGTGCCAAAGCAAAGGCTTAGTTGATTCAGAGGAAAAAATGTTAGGCAATATATTGGATATATTGGCATATATAAGATATATATTTCGGACTTGGATGTCCCCCTACTGGATCTAGGAATTGGATGAGATCCAATTAATCTTAGATATCTACCTAGTTAATTATCATACAATTTTTTGGCCAAAGTCAAGATTGTGTGATATTTAACGGGATCCTAGCCCTCTAGAAAACATGGTTTCCCGAGTACTCGACAGAGGGTTAGAGGCTCGCCGAAAATAGTGGGAGGCAAGAATTGAATTTGCAATATTCGTTTAATTACTTGTCATACGCGCTCAAAGAAATATCATTCGTCAAAATTGATTAAATTTTAGTTGAACTAATATTTAAATCATTGTTTTAATTAACAGTTGGACTGTATTCAATCTATTAATTATAGTTGATTAAATAGTTGTACTATAATAATCATTATAATAAATAGTACCTAATTCGTTGATTAAATAGTTGGACTATTAGAATTAAGATAAAATTGAAAGATTGACATTTTAAAACATGATCCTAAGGACAATGTATTTAAATGGTTTAATTTTCAAATTGGGAATATAATTTCAGGATAGTCCTGAAAACTAATAAGTTACTTTATTTGATAAAATAACATATTAGGCCTAAGCCCAGAGTTAAGCAAATAGTAGAGCATGATCTTTGGAAGATTCATGTAATGATAACTTAAGTGCTTAATCCATTAAGCTTGTCGCAGTAGACTTCTTAATTTCTGAATCAGAACTAAGGATTAGATCCTTAAAGTATGATAAAGAAATTGAAGGATCTTCATAGATCTATATTTAGATCTTAGAAGTACATATTGCAATAAGTAACTCTTGGAGAGTTAATGACTATTCTCAATGAGACAAAGTCAAAGTTTGCAATAAGGAAAGTAGCGCAAGGCGCACCTTACTTCGATATTCTAGAAACCCGAGGCTAGGCCAAAGGCTTCTGAAATGTGGAAAAAGGCAAAGGCAAAATCATTATAATCTTCTGGGAAGATAAAAGACATATCCTAAAATGTCTGCCTAAAATGTGGCAAACGGGATCGCGGAAGCGTGACTGCCGTTTGAACAAAGCAGACATGAAGGAATTGAAGAACGGGCAAGGCTCTGACTTCAAATATGTTTGTCATAAATATGTTCACTACTAGTATTAAAATTAGATTTTAAATACTTAATGTGATACATAAATATGTACTGATGTTCAGAATCTGCTATGAGTAGGATACTGACTTCAATCGAGATTAATCTGTGAAACGGAAACAGGACGAAAATCGCTGTTTCAACCGTAAATACCTATTTTACTAACTACCATCGGGTTGTACCTAAATTTGGAAACTGTTTAATGTAACTAGTTTGGCTAGATACATTATCTCTATATCAGTGTTTAATCCATTGAGGATTGACCTTTATATTTTAGAACACTAAAGTGTTTTATTTTATAAAGATGATATTGAGATAAACACATTAGATGTGAATAACAGCATTTATATTTTGAATATAAATAAATCTCAAACATAAACATGACAAACAAATAGCTTAAACTGATTTGATCAGAATAAACTCAATTGTGGCATTGTTGTCTGGGACACAATTAAACAAGAATTGTATATCCGCACTTTCGAAGAGTGGGTACTCGGACATATTGATTCTATTCAAATAAAGTCTATGAATCTAGTTTATTAGGCAAAGTGCCTATAACACATTTACTTGGTAAAAGTGCAAATGCCACCGATCTATTAGTCCTAGTTCATAGTGAAGCAAGTGGGCCCATGTCTAGCTAGGCTAGAGGTGGATATGAATATTTCGTGACCTTTACGGATGTGGGATCGAGTTATGGTTATGTGTTTCTTTTAGAACACAAATCGAAAACTTTTAGAGTTTCGACACGAAATAGACAAACAGATCGGCTAAAGTATTAAATCGTCACGGTTAGACCATGATGAAAATACTTAAGCAATAAGTTTCTAATATACTTGAAAGAGTATAGTATTCTTTCAATGAGGACTCCTCCCGGAACACATCATTTTGACGGTGTGTCCGAACCGAGTAACCGAATTTTGTTGGACATGATAAGGTTAATCATGAGTCGCTTTGAGCTATCATTTCCTTCAAAGGATAAGCATTTAATAGTGCAGAACTTATTTTGAATAAGGTTCCATAAATATATATTTGACAGATATCATATTAGATATGAATAGGAAAGAAACCGGGTTTTCTCATTCCTGAATATTTGGGAATGCTAGGCATATGTTTGGATGATACCAAACTAAAACCCAAATTGGATAAGTGCCAATTGTAGGTTATCCTAGGGATACCAAAGTATAGTACTTATACAACTCACAAGAGAACAATTTAATTGTTGCTCACCATGCGGTTTTCCTAAAAGGAACACCTATATGCAGTGGTAAGTGGGAGGATAGTAAAACTCGATGAAAATCAGAGTGATACTATTCCAAGCACCGATTCCTTAATGGAACACAAATAGTTCATCAAGGATGAAACTATACCAGTAATCTTCGAATACACAAGAACCGCATATGTCGGAGAGAGTCAGAAAACAACCTGGGGTATGGGTTTCTGATCTCACCTCCAAAAGATGTCTATCTTATTAAGGAATACCAACCGACTACGTATGAGGAAGTGATACAAGGTATCGACTCCCTAATTATGGCAAAGTGCCATGAGTCCGAAATGGATTCCATGTATATCAACAAGTTTGGATACTAGTTGATGTACCGCAAGACATTGTGCCTATTGGTACAATATAAGTCTTCAAGGAAGACATACATGGATGTCAACATACCGACGTATAAAGCTAGGCTTTAGCGGAAAAGTATCGTTATCAACATTGTGTTGATTACAACGAAACCTTTTACCTGTTGCCACGGTAAATCCAATTGGATAATGCTTACTAAAGCTGTATGTTTCATTTATGAAATATGTCAGCTGAACGGAAAAACCGCTTTCCTAAATGGAAACCTTTTGGAGGATGTTTACAACATCCTGTCGGTTTTGTCGTACCAAAACAAGCAAACAAGGTTTGCAGGTTATTCGATCCATGTTTGGATTGAAGCAAGCATTGAGTTCTTGGAATTGTCGTTTTGATGTAATCATAATGGTTTATGATTTAATTCAAAACGAAATGATTCTTGTGTATATACGAGGGTTAGTGGGAGCGCATGACAGTGGATGTCCTATAAAAATAATGATAATATATCATTTCTTGGAAATGATATTCCCATAATAACTATCGGTGAAAGCTTGGTTTTCGAGAAAAATCTCCGAGAAATCATACATTGAAAAATGTACGTGACCTGGTGTCTCATACGCTTTGAGCATATGGATTCACAATCAGACCAATCCATGTGATAGTCACTGGATTGATTTTAAGAACATCCTTTAGTATCTTAGAGAACTAAGGATGATGTCTTAAACTATGGAGAAAGAAAACTTGAAGTTACTGGGATCACTATTGCAAGTTTCCAAACCGATAAAGACGACTATAAGTCACAAACGGTACTATAAAGTTTGAAAAACGGAACAGTGAGCTGGAAATCTTCCAAGCAAGATACTATTACCGAATAAACAACGAATGTGGGTTATTGCTACAGCTGAGGCGGTAATAGAAGCCTTCTGGGTCGATAACAAATCTAATTAGATTAGATATATTTTTATTTGCAGCTGAGCTAGGCGTCAGCACAGACTAAAGAATTAATGGTCTCATCAACGATCCAGATACATACTTCGATATTCATCTGATTCGTTCGGATCATATATCGTGGTGATATGATGATCGAATAAATCGCATCAGATGATAATCATGCAAATCCACTGACGAAAGCTTTTTCTCAGCAGTTTGAGCCAACTGTACATAGTTCGGGTGTAAGAAACTCGAGTGACTGGCTATAGGCCAAGTGAGAGATTGTTGGACAATTATGACCCATAGCGTCACTATTTGTACAGATCATGGTGTTGTTGTACAAATTAACTATGTGACAAAGGAGATTGCACTCTTATCATTGTGATTAGATCACCAAGATGTATAAATGATAGGAGGTCCTTATGATTTGTTCCTGGATGGAGAATGATATGAGACATTATCAGTCCACGAAGGATAAATCATTAAATATCCCTAGTCAGAGTATTATCGAGATTGGACATCGATAAATGCGTAAAAGACTAGTATTACACTTGTGCGCGTTGTGAGGGCACAAACGACATAGTTCTAATATATTTGGGTATAAGATACTTATGCAAATGTAATAGGAGGTTGTGTTTTACCGATGGTATGGGAAACAGCTTCGCTATGGATAGACCCCATCGGAATTCCATTGGTAGTATGACTATGTGTCTATGGAAATCTGAAATCAGGGTATGTGTATTTGGTCTTAACTTGAGACTTGCACCGCTAATACTTGCGACAATCAATATACTTTGGTTTTGGTCGTCCAAGGCTTTAACCGGTTTCTGTGTACGCCTCTTCTGGGTATATCGAGAATCGTAGTATGTTGGGTGTGATGTCAAGACGGAAGTATCACTCCAGTCATATGGAGATGATGGTCACGTATGATACGAGACTTGTTCTCTTAAATGCTGTAGCTATCGGGATATTATGACTAGGTCATGTATATCCGATTATAGAGACTAGTTACCAGACATCCGACATGTGCTTCGTACGAGGCAGACACAATTCCAGCCCCAGGCCTAGCCTGTGATCATCCGATACTGGATCGACATACACAATACTTCGTATACTACGCCTGATATTGATCGCTTATTCATGTAAGCATGTTTCAGGAGAATTGGGTAGGCATGACGCTTTGCTAGAAGCCAACATTGTCTTGTAAGTTGGTAAAACGTCGTACTTGGTACGTACGTGTTCGGATAGTCCGACAACCGTATTTACTGCCAACATATCCGGGCATCTCATGGATCGCTTCCCGAAGATTCACCGATGACGTATGACTCGCACTTTATTAATCTGGGATTAATTAGATGAGAAAGAAAATTAATCTGGGATTAATTACAGAGATATTTTATCTGGGATAAAATATCATTTAAAGAGAGAGAACGATTGATTTGGAATTAATCGATAAATTAATATATTCGATATATTAATCGAAATTAGATTTCGACGCAGAATTAAAATCGGATTTTAATTCGGGCGAACGAATTAATTTAGAGTTAATTCGTTAGTGACGTGAATAGTAATTATGCTTGGCATTATTATTTAATTAAATTAGATTTAATTACGACGCAACGAAAAATTTGTTAATTTGGAATTAGCGAACCCGAGCCCGAGAATGTTTGCGAGCGCACTCGCATTTCGAATTCGAGTGCGGCACGCAAGTCACATCAAGCGTCAAATCACTAGTCGCATCAAGCGTCAAATCATTAGTCACTTTGAGTGATGTGACAACTTGTCACTTGATTGATTGATTGATGTGAATAATAGATGGGAGTTGTTGGAAAGCTTTTTGAAAGCTTGAATGACATATATTGTTATTTAATTACTTTGACTTTTGGAACGCAAATGGTGTATATGATTTTAGAAATTCATTTTACCAATATAACAATCCAACACACTCCTCTCATCTCTCTCTTCTCTCCCATTCTCACGCCCAAAGTGGGCAGTTCTTCCTCTTCATTTTCTATTTACTGCCGAGATTGAAACATGGAACAAGAGTGATTTTATTGCAAAATCAATGTGCTAGCACACTCCGGAGTCATCCATAGGTGATAGGGAAACCCACCCGTGGGCTTGGAATACCGTTTGCAAAGCTTTGAGCTTGATGAAAGACATCCATGGCCGATTCTTGGAGGAGCCAAATAGTGGACTGCCGTGACAGTGGACTGCTCACTGCCGAGCTTGGAGGGAGGCAGAAAATAAAGTTTTGTTGTCTACCGCGTCGCTCAACCGATCGATGTAAATATTCTGCAACTTCCTCGTATGTATTCACATGTATTTCATTGCTTGTTATTCGATCTTCGGGACCGTAGAACTCCCACATTGTGTTCCACATGAGGAAGTCAACAATGTTTTGCAGCACTGTCATTCATCACCATATGGCGGACACTTCAGCGGGAATAAAACTGCAGCCAAGTCCTACAATCAGGTTTGTTCTGGCCCACTCTTTTTAAAGATGCTTATCTTTTTGCTCTTCAATGTGACATGTGCCAAAGAATGGGGAATATGTCCAGGAGAAATGAAGGACCTTTGCAAAATATTATGGAAGTATAGATATTTGATGTGTGGGTATAGATTTTATGGGACCATTTATTCCATCATTCAGAAACTTGTACATCCTAGTTGATGTAGACTACGTCTCCAAATGGGTCGAAGTAATTGCACTGCCATCCAACGATTCAAAAGTGGTGATGAAATTCCTTAAAAAGAATATTTTCACTCGATTCGGAACACCTCGGGCAATTATTAGTGATGGTGGCTCACATTTATGCAACAGATACTTTGATGCACTCCTATCCAAATACGGAGTTACTCACAAGGTTGCCACTACTTATCATCCACAGTCAAATGGACAGGTTGAAGTTTCAAACAGGGAGATCAAAAGAATTTTTTAAAGAACCGTCGGATCAACAAGAAGGGACTGGTAAACAAAATTGGATTATGAATTATGGGCCTACCGAACAGCTTACAAGACACCTATTGGTATGTCCCCATATCGATTGGTGTTTGGGAAAACATGCCATCTGCCAGTTGAGCTTGAGCACAAGGCTTACTGGGCACTAAAGAAATTGAATCTTGATTCACAAGCTGCAGGAGAGAAACGACTTTACCAACTCAACGAATTGGAGGAGTTTCGTCTACAGGCTTATGAGAATGCCAGATTGTACAAAGAAAAGAACAAGAAATGGCATGACCGAAAAATAGTGCACATACAGTTGGAACCAAGGCAGCAGGTGTTGTTGTACAACTCAAGGTTGAAACTTTTCCGTGGAAAGTTGAAATCAAGGTAGTCAGGTCCATTTGTGATCACTCACGTTTTATCATATAGAGCTATTGAGTTACTGGATCCCAACACCAACAACACATTCAAGGTTAACAGTGAGCGTGTCAAGCACTACTGGGGAGAATCATTTGAGCGACAAAAAGAAAATGTCACACTTTCAGATCCAGCCTAACGTTCGAGAAGTCACATCTAGCTGACGACGTTAAACTTAGCGCTCACATGGAGGCAACCCATGCAATTTGTGTATATATTGTGATTTGGTGTGATTTAATTTTGTGTGTTTAGTTTCTGCAGGATAAGTCATTTCAGGATGGAAGAAGTTCTCACAAATCTTCACAAGCAATTTCCTTCTCTCCCTCAAAAATCTCTGATGAAAGTCTACAAAGCTCGCTTGGAACGGATAAGACTACTAATGATCAAAGGTATTCCAACTGACATTCGTTGGATTATTGAAGCACGGGTCCGATTGGCAGGTGAGTCTTCTGAATCTTTTATTTCACATCTGCCTGGTTTTGGAAGAAGCACATATGCAAAGAAACGTAGAGCTAAGAAATGGGTGTTTGTTACAAATGTGCACATTGGAATTGCAATACTCGTTGTCGTTCTTTAGGAATGGTGTCTGATAATCACGAAGACAAAATTAAATTAATTAGGGATGGCTTGAGTAAGGAGTTTGTAGATGATATATCTTCAACTTTTGAGACGCATCCCAGTGGATATGTTCATATAGCCATTCGCAAATTACATACACAATTCCAAAAAGAAAGACAACAGTTAAGTCTCGGGAATCTGACTCAAAAAAACCATGTTTGCCAATTTATAAGAAAATTGGATGGGAAGCTTGTCCCTGACGCATAAACGTCAATCAAGCCGCTACGTTTCTTGTACATATTATATCTCTTTGTCTTTTCGTAATAATTATGATTTGTTTTGTTGTTTTCTTTTATTTTCTCCGACATGATCCAGACCTTTTTGAATATCACGATTTATTTTACTGTTAACTAATAATTGCCATTTGGCAAGTACTAGTGCTTTTATTTTACTCACCTTTTTCAGGTGTTATAAATTCAACTCATCATTGCACTTTTGAAGACATCCAGAATAAAACATGGAAGCCATTTCCAGAAGACGAGTTGAAAACATCTGTGTGTTTTGGCGGTACTAGTGTTGGTGTTAAACCAAAATACGTAGCGGCCGCCAGGAATTGGGTCGGGTTTTAGCTGCAAGGAATATGCACTTAGTATATGGCGGAGGCAATCTTGGACTAATGGGATCGTTTCAAATGCTGTATAGGAAGGAGGTAGTCAAGTCTTGTGAATCATCCCAAAACCCTTGGAGGAGGTAAATCTTATTGGACCATCAAACGGAGAATGACCGGCGTAAACACACACGTATAACGCAAGCGCACGTATCGTTCAAGTAGTATAAAAATATCGATCCCACGAGGACTTAATTCCTACTGTTGTTATTAATTGTTGAATCTATTTATTTACAAATATCTAATTAAATGGATAAGAGAGATATTGTTTGTTTGATTGGTTGAATGGCTTTACTAAATAAATAAATAAATAAAAAGACAAAAGAAAATACTAAAGAAAAACAAAAAACACAAAGATCTAGGGTTGTGATTTCTTCCAATACCATTTTAAAGATGAAGTGATTATTATATAGATGGGTAAAACATTGATTTATTAACCTGGAACACGAAATTATGCGAAAGCATCTGTCGATGGTCAGACACAAATACCCAGTGTAACCCAATTGAACCATATTCCTATGTCAACCACATTATCTGGATTCATTAAGATTGAGTTCCAATTATGGCTACCCTCGCCCGACAGGTATATTCCTATCCTGTAAGGAAATCTATTAAAGGGTTATCTATCCTCAAGGAAGATCATGGGCTATTGAATCTAAGGCTGAAACCTAAAATCCCTATGTCTAGTTCATTTTAGATTTACCACATCAATCTTATTGGTGATCAGACAACAAGAAGCATTAAGCTTAAGATTTAATAAGTAAACCTTTAAATTACCCAAACTATAAAATAACCCCTTATAAACCGGTGATATTAGAATTCATCACAACCCGAGATAACTAACACATAACTAGGGCTAGTAACAACTTAAAAGTAAAAGACATAAGTAAAAATACTGAAAAGTAAAAGACATAAAGTAAAACTGAAAAGTAAAATAAAATAAAATGCTAAGGTAAAAGGAATTACTTTTACTACTACTAATTTAGATATCTCCCATAAAATAATATATAAACTTGTGATAATAATACCAACCGACCATATAGCGGTATCCTGATTAAGTCAAATTAAGTCCAACCAGCCATAAAGGCGGAACCAAAATTAAATTGCCAACCAACCAATCTGGCGGTATCCTTTATTAGTCAGGTTTAAACCAGATTAAAATGAATTACCAACCGACCAATCTGGCGGTATCCTTTTTAAGTCAATATTTTAAATAGTGAATATATTATTTTTAAGGGAGATTAATCTAAATAGTAACAGTAAAAGAATTACCTTTCACCCTAGCTGGGAAATTACTTCCTCATGAATAGTAAAAACTGTAAAAAGTAAAAAGTAAAAAGTAAAAATTAAATTACTATTATTACAAAAAGTAATTAAAATTATTTACAAAACTAAAAACTAAAAATAAAAAAAAACTAAAAACTAAAGAATCTAGAGAGAGAAACTCTCTCTTTAGAAGGAATTGAAGAGAGAGGAAGGTGCACTGAAATCTGAAATTTCGCGCTCTATTTATAGGAAAAATTTTCACTGTTCGCGCGTCGCGACGCTGGATTTGTCGACGTGGCACGCTCTGGTTCGCTGGTTTGAAGATTCTGGATAAGATGATAAGGTGACACGTGGCAGAGTGGTTGGGCTTCAATTATTGTGACACGTGGCGGCTTCTGATTGGTCGTTGAGATTCTTATCCGCCACGTGTCAGATAAGGATAGGATACTCAATTATTGATGCTGACGTGGCGGTGACGTGGCGACGACGTGGCGACACGTGGGAAAGAGACTGTCGGCACCATAGAATTGCGACACGTGGCGACACGTGTCATGCTGTGATTGGCTGATGCTGACGTGGCTTGTTGACTTCGTTGACCTTGTGACGTGGCTGATGACGAGGCGTGACACATGGCGAAGTTGACTCGTTGACTGCTGACATGGCTGATGACAAGGCGACACGTGTCAAGTCTGAGTGTCGGCAGCATATGATGATGACACGTGTCACGGCGCACGTTAGCAGGTCGGCTTTGATGGTGACACGTGTCACGGCGCATTTTAGCAAAGTCAAACTTTTCTCAGATTCTGATTTGTGGACTCGGCGTATTTTAGCAGATTCGGCGCACGCTGGGCGTCGCGACGCGGAAGGTCTGGGCGGCGCGACGCTGGAAATTACCAAAATGCCCTTTTTCGCCAATTTTCACTGTTTTACTCCAAATCACCTCCAGAATGTCATGAAACTTTATTTATCTACAAAATAACACAAAACACATCAAAACATTCACAAAACTCAAGAAACTATACAAAATATTAGTTTAAATGAGTGGGAAATAGTGATATAAATACCACTCATCACACCCCCAAACCTAACATTTTGCTAGTCCTCGAGCAAAACATAAAATAAAATAACATAAATAAATTAACTAAGCCACTTTCGTAGGGATCACGATTGCATTTAGCGTATGCAACAAGCCTTTAAACCCTTAGGTGTCCCTAGTGGACGAGTTGTAGTCTCGTGAGGGCTTACAGCAATGATACCCACAAACATTTTACAAAAGTAAAAAGTTAGTTAAAACTAATGCACACAAAAGCAAAAAGACAAGCGAAAAGAGAATAAAGATGTTAGTGACTAATCAGATGAAACTTCTACTCCAAGTTACTAGTTGTTTTGTTCTATTCTAAATTACTGAATAAGTAAATTCTCTGATTATTTTTACCATTCTTCATATACACAGCCAACAAAATATAATCAACTCATTTTTGCCCACAACAGTCATAAGTGCAGTTGATAAGAGAGTAATATTTTTGTCCTAAAGTTCTATCAGATTTCACATCTTTTTGCAGCAATGGAATAATTTTTCTGATTTTTTTCTTTGATTTTTCACTTTTCTATTTTTTATTTATATACAATATCTTCCATCTATGTAGCGAGTGTTGGGTCGGTGGCTCCCAAACCAGTGGCTTTAGGGCACCAGGTGTTAAGACACCTACGAACTTAATTACTCAGACTTCAGATATATATATATATATATATAATATTATATATATATATTATATATATATTTGCAGCATCTTCGATCCATGTAACGAGCTTTGGGCCAATGACTCCCAAACCAGTTGGTTTTAGGGCACTAGGTGTTAAAACACCCTTACAGACTTAATAACTCGGATCTCAAACGTTTTTTTTTTGTTTTACTCCATCACTATTTGAGATGCTTCATCCAATTAAACTAGAGCACTGAATATTACAAACTTTTCAATTTTAGCTCATGTCCGTATGTTTCCATGTAAGTTCATAATACCTGTCAACTGAGCATAAGAAGATTCATTTTAGTCAGTTTTATGGAGAATTCACAAATTAAATAATTCAAAATGAAATAAACAAAAATTAACTTATTTCGAAATAGGATTGAGATACGTCTCAGGAGCGGAAATTCCTTACTCGGCTATCTCTTACCAATTCCAACTTTTTAGTCAAAATAAAAACACAAAAAAATGCAAAATATTTTTGTAATTTTTGAAAATTTTTCAATTTTTTTGTATTTTTCGAAAAATTTTGGACTAAAAATAAAAACAACAAACAAACTAAAAATAAGGTACTAATCAATTAAAGAACTCCTATTGATTTTAACGGAATTTTGTTGCATAAATGAAAAATTTTAACGGAAAGTATTAACACAAAAGTTATGCACCCCCAAACCTAAATTAAGCATTGTCCCTAATGCGTTTAAAACATAAACAAAATATAGGAACAATGGTACCGAGTTTATGCGTCAGTCTCGTCCTCGTCGCTATTTGAAAGTGTATATGGTGGCATCTGATCCTCCTGCATTCCCATATGTCGTGCCATTCCTTGCTGCAGTTGAACCAAATATCTCAACTTTGTTTCCACTCTGGCGACTCTCTCAGGCAGGGTATGAGACTGTACTGCTCTGTGTGGCGGAGGAGGTGGCTGCTGTGGTGCAGCAGCAGGTGCTGACGAAGATGGTCCGGCAGGTGTCTGCCTCTCTGCTCGGAGCTGCTGTATCAGTCTGGGAATCATAGCTGTCATGGGCTGCATTGGTTCTTCTTGCGGGTCAACTGGAACCATACTTAAAGTGCACAATGAAGTGATCAGGTAAGGGTAATATAGTCCAGCTTGCGATTGGGTAGCAGCCCAAGCAATATTTGTAGAAATAAGCACTCCCACGTCAATGGCTAAATAAGCACTCCCATATTTATAGTCCATTCGCGTAAAATTCTCGGACAACTGTGATGCACGCCGGTTTGGGTTGCTGACAAAGTTTCTGCCAGTGTCTGTCGGTAATCACCCTGTCTATATCTGGAAATAACCCAGAGGGAATCTCAAAACCTCTTTCAATGATCCCGACCTTCTTTGTCAATCCCCTATCATAGCGCTGTTCTGCAGCTGCTGAGACAAATTTTGTAGTGTCAAAACTGGGTTCAGCAGATGTTGAAGCTCTGAATCTCTTCGGTGGCATTTTTCTTAAATTTTGGCAGAATCTCCTCTGTTTTTCCTCAAATCCTCAATAACACAAAACACCAAAATCACCGCAAACACTCCAAATCAATTTGTCACCGCATTTCTCCCCCAATTACTATGAATCAAATTAATCCACAATCCAACACTTCGCAATTCAAAATTCCCAAATCAAACTCACCACAATTCAAACCTAATTACCAAATTAATTTACCAATTACCAAATCAAATTTTATCAAATTTTTACCGTTACTTTCGAATTCTGATTTTGGCAGTGGTGGGTTCTCTCGGCTCTGTTGGTTTTCGGTTTGGGTGTCTCGGCTGTGGTGGTGCAATTCAGGCGAGATGGTTGCAGTCTCGGTTTGGTCGCAGGTGATGACTTCCGGCGATGTCTCACGGTGGTGGATGAAGGCTTCGGCTCAGTGGTGGTCCAAAGCTTCTCAGGTGATGGCTTCTGGTTTCGGCTGCGTTTTGGTCGATGGAAGGCCGATTTGGTTCGTTGGCTCACGGTTGAGTCACGGCAAGGGTGGCTCGCAGTGGTTGCTCACGGTGTGGATCTCGGCGAAGGAAGTGTTTGGTGGCTCGCGGTGGTTTGTTCTTGTTGCGGTTATGGTCAGTTTGGATCTCGGTTTGATGGTGGCTGATGGATCTTGGTTTTGTTTGTTCTCGGTGAATGGTTTGGTTTTGATGGTGAAGGACTCGGCTATGGTGGGTTTCTGATTTCTGGTAGATCTCGGCTGATAAGGCTCGGCAAGGGTGATTCTTGGTGATAGGCTCTCTCGGTGATGGTTGTTTGTTGGTGGTGATGATTTGGCTGCTGGGTTGAGAGAAAATGGTGAGATCTGTGAAGAAGGAGGAGTGAAAGGAGATGCTGCCAGTGCGCTGCTTATGTCTCTGATTTCGAGTCAGCGTTGCGACGCCAAAAATTGCCTAGCGTCGCGACACTCGGTTCTTTAGGGTTAGGGTTTTGACTCGGGATTTTTTTTTTTTTTTGGCAAAACCATGTCTTGCGACTGATAAATCCATAGGGACGCGTCCCAAAAGCAGACTTCTTACTCGGCCGTCTTTTCTGGATCAACTTTGTATCTTCGTGATTTTGTCAAATTTTTATTTTGTGAAAATCCCGCTTGTACTGGTTTGCTTTGTCCTGATAAATTCCATTTTTAATTTTTCCTGCAAAACTCACACACTAAATTAAAAAGTTCACACACAAAAATAAATAAATAAATAAATAAATTACAACATATTGCATGGGTTGCCTCCCTGCTAGCGCTAAATTTTTCGTCTTCAGCCAGACGTGACTGAAATTCATCTGTTATGGAGGTTTCAATGTTGTTTTGGATGTCCGATTAAAGACAATCCCGTGAGCGTTGCTTTTGAAGGGTCTCTTCCAACGGTAAAGTGGCAAAAATAATTTTGTTTCATTCAGTGATCGTGCCACCTTTTTGATCTTTATTGTTCCAGTGGTTCCTGCAAAGAAAGAAAGAAAATCAGGAGGTCTCGTATGATGCTTGACTTGGAATGGAAATTCCATTCTGTCAAGCTTCTGGGTGGTTTCTTTGATCAGTACTCCCCAAAACAGCGATGTTTTTCCTGAATGCTCTGGATTTTTAGTAAGGTCAGACATTTGCTCCTCTATTTGCTCTATTTCTTGCTCCACCTTTTCTTCACAGATGAATTGTAAAATTTTTGTATTCAGCTCTTCATCTGTCATCTGTGAAATACATGCTTCAAAATTGTCAACCAGAGGATGCAAAGATGTTTCTGACATTAGGTCTTCATCCTCTGATATGACTGGAATGGATAGTTCAGATAGATCTTCTTCAAACATCATGGTAAAGCATGCTCCAAGATCTTCATTTTGAGGATTGAAAGTTTGATCCTCCGTTGTTGGTGCAGTTGGTACAAATAGAATCAGCTTCATCCTTGTCAGAATCTGAATAATAAAAGTCAAATTGAGACTTTACCGGTTCGGGTTCCTGAACTGATACCTCTGGTTGTTGATACTGCTCAGCCTCCTCCTTTGTTGAAGTGTCTCTGTGGATTTCTGGGTACTTGAAGGCTTCATCAGTGTCATCTGAAACTGGTTCTTGAGGTATGTAGTTCTGGTTTTCTGTTAATTGTTTCATTTGATCTGTCATCCTCTGAATGAATTCTGATTGTCTCTGAATACTTTCAAGTTGCTTCAGGCTTGTTTCAAGCATTGTATCCAACTTTTCGTCTCGTTTCTTGGAAAAAATTTTGAGCATATCAATCAATTGTTCTTCCTCTGATGGTTCTGGTTTTTGTTGAGGATAATAGGTGGATGGTGGATAAGCTGGAAAGTATGGTGGTTCTGACATCCAGTGATAATTGTTGGGCTGGAAAACAGGCCTCAGAAAACCGGACTGTTGCTCCCAGATGTGGGGTGTATCTTCTTGTAAAGCTCGTAATCTTTCAATCTCCCAGTAGTGTTCCATTTTTTTATCACCTGAAAACAAAAGAAATAAAAATTACAAAATAAAAGAAAGAAAATTAGATATAAGTAAATTTGATAGTTTCAAAATTAACAACTCAAGAAAATTAATTCCCCGGCAACGGCGCCAAAAACTTGACCGGCGTAAACACACACGTATAACGCAAGCGCACGTATCGTTCAGTAGTAGTATAAAAATATCGATCCCACGAGGACTTAATTCCTACTGTTGTTTTTAATTGTTGAATCTATTTATTTACAAATATCTAATTAAATGGATAAGAGAGATATTGTTTGTTTGATTGGTTGAATGGCTTTACTAAATAAATAAATAAATAAAAAGACAAAAGAAAATACTAAAGAAAATACAAAAAACACAAAGATCTAGGGTTGTGATTTCTTCCAATACCATTTTAAAGATGAAGTGATTATTATATAGATGGGTAAAACATTGATTTATTAACCTGGAACACGAAATTATGCGAAAGCATCTGTCGATGGTCAGACACAAATACCCAGTGTAACCCAATTGAACCATATTCCTATGTCAACCACATTATCTGGATTCATTAAGATTGAGTTCCAATTATGGCTACCCTCGCCCGACAGGTATATTCCTATCCTGTAAGGAAATCTATTAAAGGGTTATCTATCCTCAAGGAAGATCGTGGGCTATTGAATCTAAGGCTGAAACCTAAAATCCTATGTCTAGTTCATTTTAGATTTACCACATCAATCTTATTGGTGATCAGACAACAAGAAGCAGCTTAAGCTTAAGATTTAATAAGTAAACCTTTAAATTACCCAAACTATAAAATAACCCCTTATAAACCGGTGATATTAGAATTCATCACAACCCCAGATAACTAACACATAACTAGGGCTAGTAACAACTTAAAAGTAAAAGACATAAAGTAAAAATACTGAAAAGTAAAAGACATAAAGTAAAACTGAAAAGTAAAATAAAATAAAATGCTAAGGTAAAAGGAATTACTTTTACTACTACTAATTTAGATATCTCCCATAAAATAATATATAAACTTGTGATAATAATACCAACCGACCATATAGGCGGTATCCTGATTAAGTCAAATTAAGTCCAACCAGCCATAAAGGCGGAACCAAAATTAAATTGCCAACCGACCAATCTGGCGGTATCCTTTTTAGTCAGGTTTAAACCAGATTAAAATGAATTACCAACCGACCAATCTGGCGGTATCCTTTTTAAGTCAATATTTTAAATAGTGAATATATTATTTTTAAGGGAGATTAATCTAAATAGTAACAGTAAAAGAATTACCTTTCACCCTAGCTGAGAAATTACTTCCTCATGAATAGTAAAAACTGTAAAAAGTAAAAAGTAAAAAGTAAAAATTAAATTACTATTATTACAAAAAGTAATTAAAATTATTTACAAAACTAAAAACTAAAAATAAAAAAAAAAACTAAAAACTAAAGAATCTAGAGAGAAAAACTCTCTCTTTAGAAGGAATTGAAGAGAGAGGAAGGTGCACTGAAATCTGAAATTTCGCGCTCTATTTATAGGAAAAAATTTCACTGTTCGCGCGTCGCGACGCCAAGGACCTCAGCGTCGCGACGCTGGATTTGTCGACGTGGCACGCTCTGGTTCGCTGGTTTGAAGATTCTGGATAAGATGATAAGGTGACACGTGGCAGAGTGGTTGGGCTTCAATTATTGTGACACGTGGCGGCTTCTGATTGGTCGTTGAGATTCTTATCCGCCACGTGTCAGATAAGGATAGGATACTCAATTATTGATGCTGACGTGGCGGTGACGTGGCGGTGATGTGGCGACTACGTGGCGACACGTGGGAAAGAGACTGTCGGCACCATAGAATTGCGACACGGGGCGACACGTGTCATGCTGTGATTGGCTGATGCTGACGTGGCTTGTTGACTTCGTTGACCTTGTGACGTGGCTGATGACGAGGCGTGACACATGGCGAAGTTGACTCGTTGACTGCTGACATGGCTGATGACGAGGCGACACGTGTCAAGTCTGAGTGTCGGCAGCATATGATGATGACACGTGTCACGGCGCACGTTAGCAGGTCGGCTTTGATGGTGACACGTGTCACGGCACATTTTAGCAAAGTCAAACTTTTCTCAGATTCTGATTTGTGGACTCGGCGTATTTTAGCAGATTCGGCGCACGCTGGGCGTCGCGACGCGGAAGGTCTGGGCGGCGCGACGCTGGAAATTACCAAAATGCCCTTTTTCGCCAATTTTCACTGTTTTACTCCAAATCACCTCCAGAATGTCCTGAAACTTTATTTATCTACAAAATAACACAAAACACATCAAAACATTCACAAAACTCAAGAAACTATACAAAATATTAGTTTAAATGAGTGGGAAATAGTGATATAAATACCACTCATCAGAGAAGAACTAATTGTGCCAGGTATGTCTGAACGACTGGTAGAAATGATTAACCGTGCTGATGCTTTTATTGCTTTGCTAGGTGGCTTGGGTACATTGGAGGAAATTTTTACAGTGTTATATTGGGCGAACTTGGACATACACCAGAAACCGCTTGGACTGTACAACGTTGAAGGATTTTATGATTTTCTTTGTGTGTTTCTTGATGATGCCCGGAGAAATGGGTTCGTGTCAAAACCTATGAAAGAACTCATCTTTACTGCCAGAACAGCTCCAGATCTAATTGACCAAATCTTAGCCTATGAACCACAAAATTGACCCTATCATTTCAAAGATAAATTGGTCCGAGGACGATCGTGGTAAGAGGCGTCAGATTAATATGGATCTTAACCTTTAACTTTTCGTGTAGAATTTCAGTTAACCAGGTATTATCTTCTAAACTCTTCTTCTACTGTTTAAGACATTGGAGACAATGTCTCATTTAGGTTTGGGGGAGAGAATTAGTTGATTAGTATCTTATTTTTAGTTGTGTGTTATTTTTATTTTTAGTAAAAAAATTTTCGAAAAATAAAAAAAAAATTGAAAATTTTTCAAAAATTTTTGCGTTTTTATTTTGACTAAAAAGGTGAAATTGGTAAGAGATAGCTGTGTAAGGAGTTTCCACTCCTGAGACGTATCTCAAACCTATTTCGGAACAAGTTAATTTTTGTTTATTCCTTTTGAATTATTTAATTTGTGAATTCTCCATAAAATTGACTAAAATGGATCTTTATATGCTCAGTTGGCAGGTATTATCGACATGCATGGTAACATACGGACATGAGCTATAATTGAAAAGTTTGTAATATTCAGTTCTATAGTTTAATTGGAGGAAGCATCTCAAAAAGTGATGGAGTAAAAAAAAATCTGAGATCCGAGTTATTAAGTCTGTAAGGGTGTTTTAACACCTAGTGCCCTAAAACCAACTGGTTTGGGAGTCACTGGCCCAAAGCTCGCTACATGGATCAAAGATGCTGCAAAAATATATATATCTGAAGTCCGAGTAATTAAGTCTGTAGGGGTGTCTTAACACCTGGTGCCCTAAA
Organism: Zanthoxylum bungeanum; assembly: GCA_019454045.1. NCBI lineage: Eukaryota > Viridiplantae > Streptophyta > Magnoliopsida > Sapindales > Rutaceae > Zanthoxylum > Zanthoxylum bungeanum. Next base: position 46,204 of record SKCR01044597.1, on the reverse strand, counting down.
GCCAACTGGTTTGGGAGCCACCGATCCAACACTCGCTACATAGACGGAAGATATTGTATATAAATAAAAAAAGAATCAAAAATCAAAGAAAAAAATTAGAAAAATTATTCCATTACTGCAAAAATGTGTGAATTTTGATAAAACTTTAGGACAAAAAATATTACTCTCTTATCAACTGCACTTGTGACTGTTGTGGGAAAAAAATGAGTTGATTAATATTTTGTTGGCTGTGCATATGGAGAATGGTAAATATAATCGAAGAATTTACTTATTCAGTAATTTAGAAAGAAAGAAAACAACTAGTGACTTGGAGTAGAAGTTTCACCTGATTAGTCACTAACTTCTTTATTCTCTTTTCGCTTGTCTTTTTGTTTTTGTGTGCATTAGTTTTACTATCTTTTTACTTTTGTAAAATATTTGTGGGTATCATTGCTGTAAACCCTCACGAGACTATAACTTAACCACTAGGGACACCTAGGGGTTTAAAGGCTTGTTTCATACGCTAAATGCAATCGTGATCCCTACGAAAGTGGCTTAGTGAAATTTTCTTTTAAAGATGTTTATATTATTTTATTTGTGTTTTGCTCGAGGACTAGCAAAATATTAGGTTTGGAGGTGTGATGAGTGGTAATTATATCACTATTTCCCACTCATTTAACTTAATATTTTGTATAGTTTCCTGAGTTTTGTGAATATTTTGCTGTGTTTTGTGTTATTTTGTAGATAAATAAAGTTTCAGCACTCTCTGGAGGTGATTTGGGGCCAAAATAGTGAAAAACGGACAAAAAGGCAATTTGGTAATTTTGCGCGTCGTGACGCGCAAGACTTCGGCGTCGCAACACCTAACATGCGCCATGAGCTGCTAACGTGCACCGGGGGACACATGTCAGAATCTGAAAAGTTTGACTTGCTAACGTGCGCCTGCCACGTGTCAACATCACAACCAATCCGCTATTGTGCGCCGTGCCATGTGTCATCATTCTATAGTGCCAACAATATCCATCGCCACGTGTCGCCACATGTCATCCCGCGTGTTAGCCACGTCATCATCCATATCAACAGTTGACCGAGTCAACATGCCACGTCACCACCATGTCATCATCAGCCAATCACAAAGTACCACGTGTCGCAATCCTACGGTGCCGACAATCACTTTCGCCACGTGTCGCCACGTCATTGCAATTATTGACCTTATCATGAACAGTGCCACGTCAACGGATAAGAATCTAGGCATACCAAGCAGAAGCTGACGCGGGAGGTCTACCAGGGTCTATAAATTGAGCTCGAAATTTCAGTTTCAGATGTACCTTCCTCTCTTAATTCTCTAATGTAAATATGGAGTTTTCTATCTAGTTTATTTTAATTTCAGTTTTGTAATTAATTTTAATTACGTTATGTAATAGTAATAGTAATTTACTTTCTTTACTTTTACAGTTTTTATTATTCAACCATGAGGAGGTAACTTCCCCCTGCTATGGTGAAAGGTAATTCTTTTACTATTGCTATTTAGATTAATCTCCCTTAATTATAATATATTCACTATTTAAAACTTGACTTAATAAGGATACCGCTATATTGGTTTGTTGGTAATTCATTTTAAACTGGTTTAAAACCTGACTAAGCAAGGATACCGCGAGATTGATCGGTTGGTAATTAAACTTTCTTACCGCTTATATGGCAGGTTTATGGACAAATTTTGATACCGCCTATATGGCTGGTCGGACTTAATTTGACTTAATCAGGTTACCGCCTATATGACTGGTTGGTAATATCATCACAAGTTAATATATTATATTAAGGGAGATATCTAAATTAGTAGTAGTAAAAATATATCCTTTTACCTTAGCATTTTATTTTATAGTAATTTTATTTTTCAGTATTTATTTTACCGCATTTACTTTTCAGCATTGTAATTTATGTCTTTTATTTTTAAGTTTTTAATCGCTCTAGTTATGTGTCATAACTAAGTTAGTTATCTAGGGTTGTGATGAATTTTAATATCACCGGTTTATAAGGGGTTATTTTATAGTTTGGGTAATTTAAAGGTTTACTTATTAAGTCTTAAGCTTAATGCGTCTTGTTAATTGGCCACTAATAAGATTGATCTGGTAAATCTAAAATAAAATTGACAAAGGAATTTTAGGTTTCAGCCTTAGACTTAATAGCCTACGATCTTCCTTGAGGATAGATAACCCTTTAATAGATTTCCTTACAGGATAGACATATACCTCTCGGGCGGAGGTAGCCATAATTGGAACTTAAACTTAATGAATCCAGGTAATTTGGTTGACATAGACATATAGTTCAATTGGGTTATACTGGGTATTTGCGTCTGTCCATTGACAGAGGCTTTCACATAATTTCGTGTTCCATGTTAGTAAACTGATATATTACGCAAAAAAGAAATAATCACTTCATCTTTAAAATGATATTGGAAGAAATCACAACCCTGGATAGTTTTATAAATTTGAATTTTCTTCAACCTACTTTTACGTAATTTTATTTACTTATTTTTAAATTTAAAATAATCACCATTCCCAATCAATCAATCAACCTGTTAGATACTAGTAATCATTTGACCTCATAAAATTAATAGATTAGGTATTAAGTCATCGTAGGATCGATACTTTTTATACTACTTGAACGATACGTGTGCTTGCGTTATACACGTGTGATTACACACCGGTCAGTAAGAAGCAATTGTTAACATGGAACCTGAACCTTTAGAAGTTGCACCACCAATTCCCATTCGAGACAGAACCATTCCGATGGTTGATGGCTTCATTTCGTTTATTGTATTTCCTCTTTTACCAGCAAATACATGTGACATCAAAACATGCATTTAGATGATTCAACAGTCAGTTCAGTTTGTGGGAAATACAACTGAGGATCATAATGCCCACATCAGCAACTTCCTGGAAGTTTGCAGCACTTTCAATTAAAACAGGGCATCTGAAGAAGCAATGAGACTGCGAGTTTTTTTATATTCCTTGAAAGACGGAGCAAAAGTTTGGCTACATTCACTACCAGCAGGTTCTATCACAACTTGGAACACTCTAGCCACCAATTCCTTTCAAAGCATTTTCCACCAGCCAGAACAGAAAAACTAAGGAATGACATCACATTTTTTATACAACATGACTCGGAAAATCTCTACGAAGTTTGGGAAATGTACAAAGATTTTCTCCGGAAATGTCCTCACCATGAGATTGCAAAATGGCTACAAGTCTAAACCTTATATAATGGACTTTCTGGACTGATGAGAACAACGATTTATGCTGCTGCTGAAGGAGCTTTGATGGCGAAATGAGAAGATCAAGCTTGGGACTTAATCGAAACAATGACTAACAACAATTTGTTTTGGCCAACAGACATGAGCATGATTCAAAGAATTGCAAGAATTTATGTAGTTGGAGCAAACACAACAATGAATACCAGGCTAGATCAGATATGTAAATGTCTGGAAACACTTAGCACGCAAGTTGTAAATATCATTGGATCCATAAGTTCACCATATGAAGGAGCACCAGAACCAGTTCAACATGAAAAGACGGTGAATTATGTCAACAATTTCAACAGACAGGGGAACAATCCATATGCCAACACATATAACCCAGGATGGAGGAATCATCCAAATTTTTCATGAAGCAACAATTTAGGGCAAAAGAACAATCAACCACCTGGATTCCAATAGCAGAACAAAGGCCATGAATATGAAAAAGAACAAAAAATGAAAGAATGGTTTGCAGAGATGTTCAAAAAGCAAGAAGCAAAATATGATGCTATGTTTCAAGCCCAAACAGCATTCAATCAAAGCCAATCTGCTTCCATAAAAGTACTGGAGAATCAAATTGGACAACTGACCAATGCTCAGAGTTACAGACTGCCAGGTAACCTTCCTAGCAACACAGAACCAAATCCAAGGAATATTAGGAAGGAGTAATGTCATGCCATCATGTTAAAAAGCGGTACTTAAATCAACAAAGATGTTGGAATCAAGACAACCATTGAGGAATTTCCAAAAGAAACAGAGCAATAGATGAAGGAAAAAGAAGTAAAGGAAAAAGAGCAAGAAAGAATCACTCTACCTCCACCTTTTCCACAGCGTATTCAGAAGAATAAATTGGACAAGCAATTTTCTCGGTTCCTGGAGATCTTCAAAAAGCTGCATATCAACATTTCATTTGCAGAAGCGTTGGAACAAATGCCCAGCTATGCCAAATTCATGAAAGACATTCTTTCACAAAAGCGGAGGTTGGGAGATTACGAGACAGTTGCATTATCAGAAGAATGTAGCGCCATCATTCAGAGGAAGCTTCCCCCAAAGTTGAAAGATCCTGACAGTTTAATTGTTCCTTGCACCATAGGAGAACATGACTTTGGTAGGGCTTTATGTGATTTAGGTGCGAGTGTTAACTTGATGCCTTTTTTTATTTTCAAGAAACTACAGATTGGAGAAACAATGCCCACCTCAGTCTCTCTACAACTTGCTGATAGAACACTCGTATTTCCGAGAGGTGTAGTTGAAGATGTGCTGGTCAAGGTTGACAAATTCATTTTCCCAACAGATTTTATTGTCTTTGATATGAAGGAAGACGAAGACGTGCTGATCATCCTCGGGAGACCATTCTTGGCTACAGGTCGAACCATTATTGATGTACAAAAAGGAGAACTAACAATGAGGGTACAGGACCAAGAAGTAACATTCAATGTTTTCAAAGCCATGAATTTCCCAAATGACGAGAAAAATGAATGTTTCAGACTTGATGTGATAAATAGTACCATCCAGACCTCTAATTCAATGCAAAGTTCTACTGACAAACTTAAAGCATGTCAATTGCCTGTGTAGACTGAAGATAAAACATCTTGTGCACTAAAAAAACAGATTCTTGCACTACAAGTAACAAAAGGGAAACAGTTCCACCAGCTCAACGAATTGGAGGAATTTCACATTCAGCCTTTTGAGAATGCCAAATTGTACAAAGAAAAGGCCAAAAAGAGACATGATGAGAAGTTAGTGCACATACAACTGTAACCAGGTGACCGGTGCAATCACACGCGTATAACGCAAGCGCACGTATCGTTCAAGTAGTATAAAAATATCGATCCCACGAGGACTGAATTCCTATTGTTGTTATTAATTATTGATACTAGTTATTTACATGTATCTAATTAAAGGGAGAAGAGAATGATTGCTTTTGGTTGGTTGAATGTGGATTTGATAAATAAAATACTTAAAGACACAAAAGAAAATACTAAGGAAAATAAAAAAAAACTCAAATATCTAGGGTCGTGATTCCACACAATATTATTCTAAAGATGAATTGATTCTCTTATATATGCGTAATAAATCAGTTTGCTAACCTGGAACACGGAGTTATGCAAAAGCCTCTTCCGATGGTCAGACGCAAACACCCAAATAACCCAATTAATCATATTCCTATGTTAACCAGATTACCTGAATTCATTAAGGTCAAGTTCCAATTGTGGCTACCCCCGCCCGACAGGTATATTCCTATCCTGTAAGGAAATCTATTAAAGGGTTATCTATCCTCAAGGAAGATCGTGGGCTATTAAGTCTAAGGCTGAAACCTAAAATCCATTTTCCAAGTTCATTTTAAGTTTACCAAATCAATCTTATTAATGGCCAGTTAACAAGACGCATTAAGACTAAGACTCAATAAACAAACTAAAGAATTACCCATAAAAAGAAAATCAATTAATAAGTGTGTGGATATTATGTTTCATCATTTCCTTAGAATAAAAATAAAATACTAGGGTTGGGGGATCCACCTTTATTATTTATAATTTAGAAATCTCCCTTATTATAATACAAAATTTATTCGTGATATTACCAACCGACCATATAGGTGGTATCCCCATTAAGTCAGATTTTAATTAAGTCCAACCAACCATAAAGGCGGTATCATTATTTGTCCATAGACCAGCTATATAGGCGGTAATTATCTGTCACCTAAAGACTGGTCATATAGGCGGTGTCACATTATGTCAAATAAATAAAACCAACCATTAAGGCGGTAATCCTTTTAATTTGAATTATAATTTCCATATTATAATTAAGGGAGATTAATCTAAATTAAAATAATAAAAGTTTCACCCTTCCCCAGCGGAAATTTAACTACAAAACATAAAAGTAAATAAATAAAATGCTGTAATAAAAACTAAAAATAAAAATACATAATTAAAATATTATAAATAATTTACAAAATAGATGCAATCCTTAAAATCTAGGAAAAACCCTAAGGAAAGCACGGAAGAAATGAATTGCAAATGGCCTCAATTTATAGACAACCTGATCGGCCACGCTTTGCGACGCGCTCATGCCCTGCGCGACGTGACGCTGATGTGTACGCGGGAAGAAGACACGGTTGGCAGCTGGCGATGATGTGGCATGCAGTTTCTGTCGATGCAATGAAATGTTGACACGTAGCAAGCGGTAGAATTCCATCCATTGAGATGCTGACACGTGGCGGGCGATGATTGGCTGTTGGTGACGTGGCGACATGTGGCACGTTGACTCGGTTAGTTATTGACATGGATGCCACGTGGCGGCCACGTGTGTGACACATAGATGACATGTGTCACGCGGTTTATGCGGCCGAATAGAAAGCTGACACGTGGCACACGTATTGTCGGCACCATATGATTGTGACACGTGGCACGGCGCACGTTAGCAGATCTGTTATGATGTTGACACGTGGCAGATGCATGTTAGCACAATGAATTTTAGAAAACTTCTCAGATTATAACACATGTCCACAATGCATTTTAGCAAGCTCGGCGCACGTTAGTGGTCGTGACGCGCTAAATTACCAATTTGCCATTTTTTTTCCATTTTTTTCACTGTTTTGGCCCCGAATTGCTTCCAATGCTTCCCAAACTTTATTTATCTACAAAACAACACAAAAACACATCAAAATGTTCACAAAACCTGAGAAACTTAGCAAGATATTAGGTCAAATGAGTGGGAAATAGTGATATAATTACCACTCATCACCAGGGCAGAAGGTACTGTTAAACAAGTCAAGCTTGAAACTCTTCCCATGGAAGCCAAGATCACGGTGGTCAGGTCCATTCATAATCACCAAGGTTTTACCAGATAGAGCCGTGGAGATACATGATCCTGACTCCAACAAAACATTCAAGGTTAAAAACAAGCGTGTCAAGCACTACTAGGGAGAATCAATTGAGCGCCAAAAAGAAAGTGTCACACTTTCAGATCCAACCTAACATTCGGGAAGTCATGTCTAGCTGACGACATTAAACTTAGCGCTAGCTGGGAGGCAACCCATGCAATTTGTTTATATATTGTGATTTGTTGTGTTTTAATTTTGTGTGTTTAGTTTTTGCTGGATAAGTCTTTTAGGATGGAAGAAGTTCTCGCAAATCTTCACAAGTAATTTCCTTCTCTCCCTCAAAAATCTCCGATGAAAGTCTGCAAAGCTCACTTGGAACGGATGAGACTATTGATGATCAAAGGTATTCCTACTGATATTCGTTGGATTATTGAAGCACGGGTCCGATTGGCAGGTGAGTCTTCTGACTCTTTTATTTCACATCTGTTTGGTTTAGGAAGAAGCACATATGCTAAAAATAGAAGAATCCAAAAGAATGTGTGTTTGCTACAAATGTGCTCGTATGTTTTGTAATACTCGTTGTCGTTTTTTAGGAATGGTGTATGATAACCGCAAAGATAAGAAAAAATTTCATTAGGGATGGCTTGAGTAAGGAGTCTTTGGATGACATATCTAAAACTCTTGAGACGCATCCCAGTGGATGTATGTATCACGAAATTCGTATGTTATATGCACAATTCCGAAAAGAAAGACAACAGTTAAGTCTCGGGAATCTGACTCAAAAATACCTTGTTTGCCAATTTATAAGAAAATTGGATGAGAAGCTTGTCCCTGACGTATAGACGTCAATAAAGCCGTAAATTATTTTAAATATTATATCTCTTTGTTTTTTTCCTAATAATTGTGATTTGTTTTGTTATTTTCTTTTATTTTCTCCGACATGATCCAGACTTTTTGACCTTTCACGATTTATTTTACTGTTATCTAATAATTGTCATTTGGCAGGTACTAGTGCTATTATTTTTATTCACCATTTTCAGGTGTTATAAATTCAACTCATCATTGCACTTTTGAAGACATCCAGATAAAAAATGGAGGCTACTTCAAGAAGACGGGTTGAAAACATTTGTGTGTTTTGCAGTACCAGTGTTGGTGTTAAACCAGAATACGTAACGGCACCACATGAATTGGGTCGAGTCATAGCTGCAAGGAATATGCACTTAGTATATGGCGGTGGCAATCTTGGACTTATGGGGATCGTTTCAAAGGCCGTACATGAATAAGGCAGTCAAGTCTTGGGAATCATCCCAAAACCCTTGGCGGAAGCAAATCTGATTGGACCATCAAACTAAGAGGAACTAATCGTGCCAGGTATGTCTGAATGACTGGTAGAGATGATTAACTGTGTTGATGCTTTTATTGCTTTGCCAGATAGCTTGGGTACAATAAAGGAAATTTTTACAGTATTATCATGGGCGAACTTGAACATACACCAAAAATCGCTTGGACTGTATAATGTTGATGGATTTTATGATTTTCTTTGTGTGTTTCTTGATGATGCTCGGAGAAATGGGTTTATGTCAAAGCCTGTAAAAGAACTCATCTTTACTGCCAGAACTGCCCCAGATTTAATTGATCAAATCTTAGCATTTGAACCTCAAATTGACCCAATTCTTTCCAAGATAAACTGGTCCAAGAATGATCGTAGTAAGAGACGTCGGAAAAATCTGGATCTTAACCTGTAATTTTTCATTTAGATGTAGAATTTCAACTAACCAGGTACGGTTTTCTAAACTCTTCTTCTACTTTTTAAGACATTGGGGACAATGTCTCATTCAGGTTTGGGGGAGGGTAATAGTTAATTAGTACCTTGTTTTTATTGTTTTATTTTTAGTCTTAATTTTTTCCGAAAAAAGCCAAAAAAAATTGAAATTTTTTCAAAAATTACAAAAATATTTTCTGTTTTTAGTATTTTTAATTTGATTAAACAGGTGAAATTGGTGTAAGAGATAGCCGAGTAAGGAATTTATACTCCTGAGACGTATCTCAACCTATTTCGGAACAAGTTAATTTTTGTTTATTTCCTTTAGAATTATTTAATTTGTGAATTCTCCATAAAGCTGACTAAAATGAATCTTCATATGCTCAGTGACAGGTATTATCAGCATACATGGTAACATACAAACATGAGCTGTAATATTCAGTACTCTAGTTTAATTGGAGGAAGGAACTATAAAAAGCGATGGAGTAAAAAAAAAACGTCCGAGATCCGAGTTATTAAGTCTGTAAAGGTGTTTTAATATCTAGTGCCCTAAAACCAACTGATTTGGGAGTCACTGACCCAAAGCTCATTACATGGATCAAAGATTGCAAAATATATATATCTGAAGTCTAAGTAATTAAGTCCATAGGGGTGTCTTAACACCTGGTGCCCTAAAGCCAACTGGTTTGGGAGCCACCGGCCCAAAGCTCATTACATAGATGTAAGATATTGTATATAAATAAAAAAAATCAAAAATTAACAAAAACATCAGAAAAATTATTCCATTATTACAAAAAGGTGTGAATTCTGATAAAACTTTAGGACACAAATATTACTCTCTTCTCAACTACACTTGTGACTATTGTGGGCAAAAATGAGTTGATTAATACTTTGTTAGCTGTGTATATGGAGAATGGTAAACATAATCGGAGAATTTACTTATTCGGTAATTTAGGAAGAAACAAAACAACTATTGACTTGGAGTGGAAGTTTCACCTGTTTAGTCACTAACTTTTTTATTCTATTTTCTCTTGTCTTTTTTACTTTTGAGTGTATTAATTTTACTATCTTTTTACTTTTATCAAATGTTTGTGGTTATCATTGTTGTAAACCCTCACGAGACTACAACTCGTCCACTATGGACACTTAGGGGTTTAAAGGCTTGTTGCATACGCTAAATGCAACCGTGATCCCTACGAAAGTGGCTTAGCTTAATTTCTTTATGTTATTTTATATTGTTGTTTTGCTCGAGGACTAGCAAAATGTTAGGTTTGGGGGTGTGATGAGTGGTAAATGTATCACTATTTCCCACTCATTTGACCTAATATTTTGCATAGATTCTTGAGTTTTGTGAATATTTTGATGTGTTTTGTGTTATTTTGTAGATAAATAATATTTCAGGACTTTTTGGAGGTGATTTGGGGCCAAAACAGAGAAAAACGGATAAAAGGGAAAAATGGTCATTTTGGGCATCGCGACGCGTGGAGCGCGTCGCGACCTCTAACGTGCGCCGCTCCATGCTAAAATGCGTCGGGACACGTGTCACAATCAGAGAAGTTTGCTATCATGCGCCCTTGCTAAAGTGCGTCTGCCACGTGTCAAAATCTCAATAATTCTGCTAACGTGCGTCGTGCCACATGTCACCATCACATGCTGCCGACACTCATCATTAAAGAATGTGTCATTGCTGATGTCATCATGACCTCCGAGTCGCGACATAAGAAGAAATTTGGGAGTCGCGACACAAAGCCAATAATTCGGATCCCGCCACGTGTCAACTGATCCGCGAGCCGCGCCGCACTTCCCGCCGAAGATCACGCGCGTCGTGACGCGCCAAGCTTACTCACCCCTATAAATTCAGGACAATTTTTTGATTTCAAATGTACCTTCCTCTCTGTAATATTCTGAATATAATAAGGAGTTTGTATCTAGTTTATTTAGTTTTCAGTTCTGTAGTTAATTTTATTTACTTTTCGTAATAGTAATTTACTTTCTATATTTTTTCAGTTTTTACTATTCAGCAATGATGAGGTAACTTCCCATGCTATGGTGAAAGGTAAAGCTTTTATTATTGCTATTTAGATTAATCTCCCTTAAATATAATATATAAACTAGTTAAAACCTGATTTAATGAGGATACCGCCTATACGGCAGGTTGGTAATTATTCAAAATTGATTTTAACCTGACTTAATAAGGATACCGCTATATTGGTCGGTTGGTAATTAAATATTAATTTGACTTAATCTGGTTACCGCTTATATGGCTGGTTGGTAATATCACATAAGTTCATATATTATATTAAGAAGATATCTAAAATAGTAGTAATAAAAGTGAATCTTCTATCCCTAGCATTTTCTTTTATTATATTTTTCTTTATTTACTTCCAACATTTACTTTTCAGTATTTTACTTTATGTCTTTTATTTTTAAGTTTTTACCAGCCCTAGTTATGTATCGTAGCTAAGTCAGTTATCTGGGGTAGTGATGAATTCCAATATCACCGGTTTATAAGGGGTTATATTACAGTTTGGATAATATAAAAGTTTATTTATTGAGCCTTAGTCTTAATGCTTCTTGTTAACTGACCATTAATAAGATTGAACTGGTAAACTTAAAATTAACTTGGAAAAGAGATTTTTGTTTTAAGACCCTAGACTCAATAGCCTACGATCTTCCTTGAGGATAGATAACCCTTTAATAGATTTCCTTACATGATAGGAATATACATGTCAGGCGGGGGTAGCCTTAATTGGAACTTAATCTTAATGAATTCAGGTAACTTGGTTGACATAGGAATATGATTAATTGAGTAACACTGGATATTTGTATTTGACCATCGGAAGAGGCTTTTACATATTTTAGTGTTCCAGGTTAATAAACCAATATATTACACAAACGTAAGATAACCACTTCATCTTTAATAGATATTGGAAAGATTCACAACCCTGGATAGTTTTATAAATTTGAATTTTCTTAAATCTACTTTCGTGTAATTTTATTAATTGTTTTTTTTTAAAGTTTAAAGTCACCATCAAATCAAACAACCAATCCATTAGATACTTGTAAAATTTGGCTTCATAAATTAATAGATTAGGTATTAAGTCCTCGTGGGATCGATACTTTTTATACTACTTGAACGATACGTGCGCTTGCATTATACGCGTGTGAAAATACCGGTCATGCTCATGATATCCTGTGAGTATCAGATAGAATCTGTCAGTCATGTATACAGGGAATAAATATCATGTACGTATTTGCGATCTAGTAAATCCATGGTCGTGGTATACTTCGGAAGCGAGTTCCGAGTGTTATTTAGAGATCGTAAATTTGAAAGTCGACTATATTATACCTTATGGTTTTGAAGTTCCTATCTATATCTCCGATATAATATTGATAGCCTGTGACAGAGGGATTATACGTATGCAATGACCTCGACTTGCATAGTTTAGCGAGATTATATGTGGTCGTCATAATTCATGAGTTGGTGATTTATGGATACAAAATTGGATTCTGTGATGGATAAACCTAAACTTAGAGAGTCCTATAATATAAAGTGTACTCGTTGAGCACTTGGACAACACATTATGAATAATACAGATTATTCGTAATGCTTCACTGGATTAAATGAGTTAATTCGAATCGTTTAATCAGTTAAACAAAAATACATGCATTAGGGGTCTTGGTCAATTAATAATTAATGAGTATTTATATTTGATACAAGATTTGATTCGATACATATTAATTAATTGTCAAATGAGACTTTGACACATGCCATTAATATATGTATTTGTTATTTAATGTAAATAAAAATACATATATAATAATAATCGTATTAATTAATTATTTAGGTGTTTAAATATTAAATATATAGATAATTAAATTATATCAATATTACATAACTGTTATGCAATATGTTTGATTATTATTGGTTACATGTGGCATGATTCTTTTAAGATTAAAGTTTACAAATTGGATTTGTTAACTTTAAAGCTTAATATTATTTAATTTGATTAAAATGAACAAATGACCAAAATACCCCTCCTAAGTCGGTCATGACCATTATTTAAAGTGGAAAATTTTTGTTTTTTCATTTAAAGGAAGCCATGGCCGAATCTCATCAATAAAGAAAAGCTCCCAAAATTTGTTTGAAGAAACAAGGAAGAAAGTGAAGAAATCAAGAAAAAGTTTAAGGAAAATATGAGAATTGGAGGTAATCTTCATAACTCTTAGACTTAAAAAGTTTGTTTCTTGTTCTCGAGCATCTAGACAAGTTCTAAGGTTTCTACCCTTCTTATATTTTGGGGCTTTTTGATTTGGAGGATTGATTTGGAGGCCAAATACATGTGTGAAGTTAGATTAAATGATATTAGTGTAATAGTAGTTCAATTTTATCATTTGATGACTTGTTGCCATTCTAGAGTGTTATGACCACTCTTGTAACTCATAAAATTTTTCTTGAGTTCTTCATATAATATCCCGAGTTTTCGAAACAGTTCGAGGAAGTTTTTCGATTTAATGTTAAGGATTTGGAACGGGATGGTCATCGAAATTCAGAGTTTATGTATCAGAAAATAGATCAGATATTTTAAAGTGAAGTTTTGTCGCGTTGGGAAACGCATGGTTTCGAGAACCAGTTACGCGATTCCTAATTATATCATTATACGCGTAGAAGTTTCTTGTTTTCAGCTATAAAACTCACAATCAAACTCTGATTGAGCTAATTTTTGAACTATCAGATTTTTTTTCGGAGACAAACAACTTTTATATTGAAAACTTTTCGAAATTCGCATCCGAAAGGCTTCAAAATAGTGAATTTCCGAGAATACCCTTCAAAATGGGGGGTAATTTTGTAATTTATGGAATGTCACATTTAAGGCTTCTTTTACTGTTTATCATTACAACAAAAAAAGGAAGAAGAGAGAGAATATGAGCGAGTGAGAGAGATGGTGTCGGCGGACGGCTCTCCGACCGTCAACGGCGGCGCGCATAAGGTGTCTGTAGGCATTCGCAACTCGATCTGCAAGACAAAAGAAGACATGTAATATGTCCATTAATATCAAATTAACAATTAGAACTTTAACATTTGAGCACTTCATATATGAGTGACATGTTGGTAAATTAAAATAGAACTGGAAACAAAAGCAATCATTAATTCCATTTTTTAAGGTTAATGAAAAATTTCATTAATTAATAACATCACAAAAGAAAAGATGTAAATACATAGTCATTCCAGCTCAAATACAATGTTTAGGATCTCCTAAGACTCCAGCCAAATTAGGATAAAACCTAAATGAGATGCAAAATCAGATGCACCTCACTGAAGCAGATGTAGACATACTATCCTTGCATATCAACCCATACCTATCTAGACACGAAAATATACTACTAGAAGATTTGCTATGATGTGAAAAGTAGAACAATAGAGGAAATTTTTGGGACGCTCATCACTGATAGCATGGTTACAACAATGCAACTAGGGCATTATCAACAAAATGAGTAAGAAAATTAATTTCAAATCTTATTAATGTTTAACGTTATTAGTACAAGAATGATCCATATATTTTTTATACTCAAGCACGGTCTGTGATATATTTGTCTGATCCAAAGCTAGGAAATGGATGGGTGTAGAAAAGTTGCAACATAAGGGGCATTTGGGACACGCAAGAGAAAAATAGTGTCGGAATTTCAGATGAAGAACAAGTCTCAGGCGACTTTGAAGTTCCTGAACAAATATTTCATTTAACAAATATACAAGTTACTGAAAATATCACGTGAGTTCGAATCTTTTCAGGAATCCTCAAATGTCGAAGATAATAAGGACTAATCTAATTAGTATATGTATAATGGATGATTAATTTTTATTATATGGGCATATTAAATTTCGTGTTGACGATGATGGTTATTATTATTATTATAATCATGGATGGATGGTTGTTATTGTTGTTGTTGTTATTATTATTATTATTATTATTATTATTATTATTATTAAATTTCTTCCATTGATTTCATTTTTTTTGTCCTAAGGGCGTGGCTTGGTGGTGTATAGTTAAGGATCTCATTCAGGGAGTGCTTTTCTTGTAAGAGCCACAGTCAGGGTTTTACCTACTTCCCTTAAGCTTAAACCCGAAAGGGTAGTTTGGTGGCGGGATATATATATATATATAAGTATAGTAGAATACTCTATATATTTGCTTAAGAAAGTATTTACAAGAGATGACTTTATATAGCCTTGAGAATACAACCAATTAGGAAATAAATTATTACACATAAATACTAATTATTCCAACAATCAATCTAATTATTATATTCCTAATTCTAACACTCTCCCTCAAGCTGGAGCATATATGTTATATGCACCAAGTTTGGTACAATGAAATCAGTGCCAGGACATCTGCTAATTGATGAGTTCCTTCCTTTTTGGTATTTTCAATGCCCGGAAAGTTTATGTTCCGCATGCATCTATCCCCATTCATGGGTTCTTTCCTTTTTGGTATTTTCATCTTCTTGATATTTTTTTTCGTTTTTGATTAGAAGCTCTTGCACTATTACTTCACCTTATGTGGATAAGGTAATCTCAATTAAATAATTTAAATGATTTGAATCAGTTTATTCTTTTTTATGTGCATTCCAGATTTTGTTCGAATTATTCATTTCGATGACTTTTAATCAATTGATTGTACCCCCATCATCAACTACAAGCTTTTATTTATGATTTAATTTTTGTTTAACCTTTATATTTCTGCTTATATGGTGCAACTATGATGCAGTTTAAGTGTAACAAAATGGATATATTTAAATTGGGGTGACAACCGATTGATTACTTTTTTTTTTTTTTTTTTTTTTTTTTTTTTTTTTTTTATGGAGGCTTCTTCATCCGGTAATTATCATATCCATGTGTTATATAGGATAGCCATGGCATTTTGAACTTTTTACTGAGAAATTATATCCAACTGTGGATAGGGTGACATTTTTGTATTGGAACCTCAACCTTAGAAATCATATGAAAACAATCGATTAACTGAATCATTCTGACCAGTTTTTTTTATAATGGTTCAGTTATTGTGATTAAATCGATTTTTCTGTTAAGACTTTTAACTTTTTCGGTTTGGTTAAGGTTATGAGATTTGTATAACCGAACCATCCAATTAACCGATTACAAACCATAATTTTACTTTATATATATTTTTAATTAAAATGAAATAAAAAATTTTACCCTCTGTCTCTACTGAGTGTAGTTGTAGACTGTTTTTTGATGAATTTAAATTTATCTTCAGTTGTTAAACACATATATGATTGTCTTTTTGATGAATTTAAATTTGTATTAATGTGTTAATGTGGATTGTTATTATGTGCCATTATTCTTTATGTGTCTAATTTCAGTGGCTTTTTACAGATCTTGATTTTGATTCCCAGAACTCAAGTTATAAACATATCAATAGACACTGCTAAAAAATGAACCAGTTTCGAGTTAGGGTTGCTATTAGAGTTTCAATAGTCACTTAGGCATAACTAACACTCAATTTCATCAATATATGTTACTAGAGACATGGTACAACTGATAAGTAAGATCCATAAATTAAAATTCACAAATTAAGGTTAACCCTAAGACATGATATCCAGATTGAGTCATATAATTAGGGTAGCAATTTACGAAAATTTATGAGAATTCATCATTGGAAAAATCTGGTTTCAAATGTGTTGTTCCTTATTGTGTTTAATTTGAATTTGACGGTTCGCTAAACAGAAGTATATAACTCATTTTATAAGCAAAATAATACACCTTACATAATGCAGTCCTTAATTCGGGTTTAGGGTGATATTTGGTCTCTAAAACTTAATAAGTTAAATTCGACAATTCTTAATCATTCATCATCATTCTATCATCAATCCACCATATAATTGCACATCATTAACTTGTAAAAATTCTGAAATTAGAATAGGTTTAGGATGACTTATCATATTACTCATCGTCTAGTTCCAAAACTCTCCAAAGCTACATTCTTTGCTACTTATTCCTCTTCTTCTTTTTTCTCCTCAATTTTGCTTTTAAAATAATTGAAATTTTCACCCCTCTTCCTTCTTCTTCTTTCAGCCAAATGAGGGGAAATAATAGCTTTGTTTGTTTTGTTTTAATTTAATGAAAATTGAAAGTTCGTAATAACCTAAGGTTCTGATCCTATGCATAATTAATGATAATTAATCAAGACAAGTCCTAATTAATGTGCCTATGGATTCTCAACAAGCAACCACAATATAAATAAATAAAATAAATTGCGGAAAATAAATCAATCACACAAAATCAACACAACAAATTTTGGTGACTGTAGGCATTGCATTTTTGCATGTGAAACCCGATGATGAGTCTCAGTTGGAGGCACTACCTTTTTTAAGTTAAGGATATTGCGGGAAACGGACGTCGGAAGGGGAAATTCGGAATAAGTATGTCATCAAGTTCATTTCACAAGTTCACTGTTTTCGTTCGTGATGCGTCCGTTGCCACGTTCGAACGTCAAACAGATTGCGGGCGTTCGTTCAGCGTTCTAAGAGGCGTTCGAACGGTGTCGGTATTTCTAGTTTTGCTGTTAGGCCCACACGCCCAAGGCCCTTAAATTACACCCAAATTAAATCAAATATTAATTAAATTAAACATTGAATTAAATAAAATAATTAAACCATTTACCAATTAAATAAAACATAAAATATAATCATACCTAATTTAGATAAATCAAATATATTAACTTCCTAACTAAACAAAATCATATACTAAATTAAAAAGATGTCATGCCTAATTAAATCACTCATAACCAATTTAAAGAAATTGACTTCCTAATCTAAACCAAGTTTGTCCCCCAAGCAATCAAATCCTTTCCTTGTTTGACCCCAAATCCAATCCCTTCCTTGTGAGACAAGGAGAAGCCCTACCCCTTCTCTATATAAACAACCCATAACCAAGACATGCACTCCCTTAACTCATACACATATAGTTCACACCCATCACAAGAAGAAAACAAGCAAAGAATTCCCATCACTTTCACACAATATCATTCACAGTAATAGCATAAAGAAGTAAAACGATTTCTCTCCTATACCTCCTTCAATAACCGAAACAACCACCCCTCCTCCAAGTCCCTCCATAGCCGAATACACAGCCCCATACCACAGCCTTAGGACACGCAAATACAGCCCCAAAACACCCAAAATAGTCCCTAAAATCCTTAAAACAGTAATATAAAAACTGCACTTAAAACCCACAAAAAAACACTCAAAACAGTCCGTTGAAACGTCAAAACAGTGACCTGAACAGTGAGCAGAAAATACAGAGGAAACAGCAGCAAAACGGAGGCCGAACAGCAAGCAAAACAGCAAAACAATGAGTTAAGACGCTAAACCAGTGAACCGGAGAAGTTGAGGAGCTTTACCCTTCCGATCTCCGTGAAACGCAAGTCCGAAAGTCGGCAAAAAAGGTTAGACCTGAGGGTATTTTCCACATTCGTTTTCTGTTTTATTTTTATTATTTATTGAATATTGTTCGCATGATTGTTATGTTAAAATGCATGTGTGGCCCTTGAGTAGATAAATATGCATGTATTACGAAATATTTTATGTTGTGGCCTTGGAATAAAATGAAAGATGTGTCAACTCTCGCGGTATATCGGATGGAAACCCGGACATAAATTTCATAGCCGATTCCGAATGGACGGTAGTATGATCTGTACTCGGGATACAACTCCACGTACCGCTTGAGTAAACGACACCTTCTTTTGTTTTATATTGCTTTGATTTATTTATTTTTCGTCATTTGAATTCCGCATGTTACTTTTTATGCATGACGCAATCGAGTGCATGGGCTTAGTAAGTCGTATTAAGGTCCCCTATTTGGAGGGGTTAAAATCTTTTACCACGATGCTTTGCCGCGCCGGTTGATTGGATGTAAGATATGTTCAATCGGGCATACTAAGTTTGATATTATTGTCTTTATTTTTGTATGCATGACGCGATCGAGTGCATGGGCTTAGTAAGTCGGATTAAAGGTCCCCTATTTGGAGGGGTTAAAAATCCTTTACCACGATGCTTTGCCGCGCCGGTTGATGTGTGTTCGATTGGATGTAAGATATGTTCAATCGGACATACTAAATTTGATGTTATTGTCTTTATTTTTGTATGCATGACACGATCGAGCGCATGGGCTTAGTAAGTCGGATTAAAGGTCCCTTATTTGGAGGGGTTAAAATCTTTTACCACGATGTTTTGCGCGCCGATTGGTGTATATTCGATTGGATGTGAGATGAGTTCAATCAGATACGTGAGGTCCCACATGGTGGATTTGTTTGTCTATGAATGTGTTGCATGCATCAGGTCTGGTTCCGTTCAAACACGTTCTCGAACGCCACACGAACGTGAATATTCTGTTTACCGTTCGAACGCGTCCTCGAACGCTACGCGAACGCGTACGCATTTTCTTAGTGTTTCATACATCAGGTCTGGTTCCGTTCGAACGCGTTCTCGAATGCCACACGAACGTAAACCTTCTGTTTACCGTTTGAACTCGTTATCAAACGCTACGTGAACGCACACGCATCTTCTTAGTGTTTCATGCATCAGGTCTGGTTCCGTTCGAATGCGTTCTCGAATGCTATACGAACGTGAACCTTCTGTTTACCGTTCGAACGCGTTCTCGAACGCTACGCGAACGCACACCCCCTGAATTGAGTTATTTTCATCAGATTTCGCACATAATTATCCATAATAGATATTCCTTCGTATGATGAACCTGATTGTTTCTATGCATTATGCAAGATTGTGTAGGTGTCTTTCATCTGTATTCCCCACATGTATGAGTATAATGTGTTTATTAACTTGTATGCTTGACGTACGTTAACCTTTATGTATGCAAATTGAGACATAGATTACATGCAAATAGGCTGTATGCAAATTCGGATATGTGTTACATGTAAATTTAGATGAACTTGTTGATGTATGCATGAGAACTTAGAAGCATGACACTCTGGGAAATAAGTGTTACTTAAGCTTGATTAAATTATTACACAAATCCTTTCATTACAAGTGACATAAGTAAGGGACCGTTCCGAACCCAACAGTTTGAGGTCTTCCCTTGCGAGGGGTGAGTGCGGCCTTAAATCTCATTTTCCAGGTTCACACCGGGTGGCGACTCCATTATTCTCCGATTTAGTCCCCCGTGGCTACTCCGTACTCCCGACCGGGCCGCGAGCCCGTGACATAAATGCGTCGTCCAGGTTCTGTTGTCTACAGTCTGGCGACTCCACTGGGGACAGAGAATTGGCCCCGAAATAATGTCTTGTAATATTATGATTTGTGCTTTAATTGACCGTGTCTACCGTGAGTTGAAAGGAGTTTAATCAAAGGCACTTTTAAGGCTAGGTAATGGTTTGGTGTCTTCCTTCACTCACTACCTTTCTAGAAGGAAAAGCTGTGAAGGCACCTAGATAATCATCTACTCGTAGCCTACTGTGATGGACTAATTTGGAGGACCCGTTGTTTATTTCTGACACCAAGCGATAAGAGCCTAAGAGGCTAGGGTACTTAAGAGAGCCTCGCTCCACCCTCCCTCTGGGGAATCTACAACGGGAAATCCATTTGACAGTCAGTCACACACTATAGCTCATTGGCACGTACCTTAGTGTATAAAAAAGGGTGCGCTCACTTGGTCGCTCGAACCCTTGATTGGGGAAACCTAGTTGTGGGCCATCATTCACCGGTGAGAGCCTTTATCTACACTCTTGCGAACCCACCCATAGACTGTGGTTGTATGGTTAAAGTAACAATTATTTCCTTGAGTATGTGCTTGTGGACCATCCTCATTTGGATGCAGTTGGACTATTGTCAGAAATGCGAACTTGCTGGGCCATTTAAACTGGGGCGAGTTCGTACCTTATGACCATTAGGCCCAAAGCTTCTGAAACGTTGATGGGCCATTATGTAGAATCATTGTTTTATGTTTGCATTATCTTTCTTTTATGCTTGTGTTTGGGAACATCGTCGTTTGGATCCATTTGGACCATTTGTCATGGGATGTGGGCTTGTTGGGCCATTTAAACTGGGACAAGAACGTATCTTATGACGATTGGGCCAAAGGCTTCTAAATATTGATGGGCTATTTTGTGCTTATGTTTAAGAACATTATCATTTGGATACGGTTGGACTTCTTGCCATGAGATGTGAACTTGTTGGGCCATTTAAACTGGGACGAGTTCACTCCTATGACAGTTAGCCCAAAAGCTTCTAAAATGATAATGGGCCAATTTGTATGAAAATTTTAATAAATTGATATATTCATTATATCACATGCATCTAATTCATTTCATGTATACACGCATCATGCTAACCCCTTGTGTTATAAAAGCCATCATAGATTCCCGTTGGGTTGGGGAAGAGTGAAGACTCACTAAAAGACCGGTAAAAAGATATGAGTACATCCGATAACGAGGTATCTCGGATAGATCAGTTAGAAAATGGTTTCGCCAAGATTACTGAACAATTGCAAGCATTGACTACTGCAATGGCAAATATGGCTGTGCCCTTTGTTGGGGGAAATTCTGAGAATATGAGGCGCGAGGAGCCTCCGAATGGGTTGGGGGATGATATCCCCGCTTTTGATGACGACATGGCAGAGTATGCGACAAGCAAAATGATTGGGTCTCATGCAGAATTTCAGAAGCTTCGGGATCAGGTTGAGTCAGTTACCCGTAAAATGAGGGGTAAACATGAAGAGTTGTTAGATTATGAGGCAATGACCTTCGGAGAACAGCTGCCAGCTCAGTTTAAAATGCCCGACATGGTCAAGTTTAATGGGAATGGAGACCCGAGAGTCCATCTGCAGCAATATGTCTCAGTCATGAGTTCAGTAGGCCTATCACAGCGCCAAGTACAAAAGATGTTTGGGATGTCACTCGAGGGGGCACCTGTGGTTTGGTATCATAGCCTTAAGAAGAGGGTTAAGGAAGATTGGAGGGAACTAGCTGATGCTTTTCTGAAGCAGTATGTTACAGACTTAGAGATTGACTTGTCACTCCGTGATTTGGAGAACACTAAGCAGAAGCCAGAGGAAAGTTTCAAAGAGTATGTGGATCGCTGGAGAAGCCAACTTTTGAAAATGCAGACTCGGCCCTCAGAGAAGGACCAAATCAAAATGATCATCAAGGGCACCAAGCCCTCTATTTATAGTAAGCTGAGGAGGATGACTTCGATGATTTCTGATTTTCGACAGTTGAGGGAAACTGTCTGTAGGCAGTGCATTTTTGCATATAAGATCCTATTTGATCCAGTTTTTTTAAAAAGACATTGATTTTGTTACTTGTTCGAACTCTTTTCCTCAACGATAATAAAGACGTTCATTTCGCTAAATCTCTTCTGCAATATGAGTATATTTGAGAAAAACATTCAACCTTTTTACTATGAAATTCAATGATGTTTAGAACACGGGGAATCCTCGGAATAAGCAAGCTGAAAGGAAAGGATATCCATTCAGAAATTGGGAAATGGAGCAGTGAAACTATCAGACTTGGAAGGGAATTAGTTCACCGAGCCGATCAACATAGACAGATTGAAGCAGTGGTTTGCCTGAGGAAAAGAAGACTAAGCAGTCACCAAGAGAATTGACGGAAGACCTAACCCGACGGGATAAGAACATTCTTACATGCATACACGTAACCCATTTTGCATCCTTTCGTGTTTGTTCTGTTTTGTATTCACAGGTTTTGAAGAAGAAAAAGAAAAGTGGCAAAGACAAGCAAATCAGAAGCAGTAACAGTACAATGTCAGCAGTCTTCAGGAATGAATCACATGGGCGAGGCCCATATCAGCAGTATCAGTCTGGGGGCGAGGCCCATATCAGTAGCAGTTAGGGCCGAGGCCCACTTCAGCATCAGTTTTGGGGATGAGTCCCAGGGTCGAGGCCCACATCACTATCAGTTTTGGGGATGAATCCTAGGGTTGAGGCCCATTGCATCACAAGTCGGGAATGACACTCCAAGAATGGAAACACAGTTCGGGAATGAACAAGCCGGGAATGGAAATCCAAGAATGGAGCGGAGTTCAAGAATGAACAAGCCGAGAATGGCAATCCAAGAATGGAGCAGAGTTCAAGAATGAACAAGCCGAGAATGGCAATCCAAGAATGGAGCAGAGTTCAAGAATGAACAAGCTGAGAATGGCAATCCAAGAATGGAGCAGAGTTCAAGAATGAACAAGCCGAGAATGGCAATCCAAGAATGGAGCAGAGTTCAAGAATGAACAAGCCGGGAATGGCACTCCAGGAATGGAAATACAGTTCAGGAATGAACAAGCATGGAATGGCACTCCAAGAATGGAAGCACAGTTCGGGAATGAACCACCTCACAGTAACGGTTCGGGAATGGACCACCTTACAGTAACAGTTCGGGAATGGACACCTCACAGTAACGGTTCGGGAATGGACCACCTCACAGTAACAGTTCGGGAATGGACATCTCACAGTAACGGTTCGGGAATGGACCACCTTACAGTAACAGTTCGGGAATGGACACCTCACAGTAACGGTTCGGGAATGGACCACCTCACAGTAACGGTTCAGGAATGGACCACATCACAGCACGGTTCGGGAATGAACCAGGGGTCGCAGCACCTCACCACCCAAATCAACTCAACTCAACACGTGGAAATTCAAGTGGCAGTTGGCGAGCCAGGTAAGTAGAAATGCATTGCATAACTTTGATAGGATTGTCACTGTTACACATTACACAAGTCCTATCAAAGTGGGGGCGACTGTAGGCACTGCATTTTTGCATATAAGTCCCTATGATGAGTCTCATTTGGAGACACTACCTTTTAAGTCACGGAGGTCACAGAAAACGGACATCGGAATGGGGAATTCAGAATAAACAAGGTTCACTGTTTTAGTTCGTACTGCGTTCGTGTATACGTTCGAACGCCAAACATATTACGGGCGTTCGTGCCGCGTTCGAGGAAGCGTTCGAACGGTGTCGGTAATTCTGGTTTTGCTGCTAGCCTCACATCAAGCCCAATTCGCCCAAGCCTTGGCCCACACGCCCAAGCCCACTTAAAACACATATTTAACACATGGTGAAATCAAAACAAATCTAAAAATCACATACCAAATTAAAATAAACATTAAAATCAATCAAATATTTTAATTCCTTAATTAAGATATTCACCCACCAATTACACAAGATTCATTCCTAACTAAACAAAATCACATACTAAATTAAAAAGATGTCATGTCTAATTAAAATCAATTATAACAATTTAAATATTTTGTATTCCTAATCTAGCCAAGATTTGTCCCCCCCTCAATCTTATCCTTTTCTTGTTGAAAACCAAATCAAATCCTCATTTTAATGCCAAAATCCATTCCTTGTGAGACAAGGTGAAGCCATAGCCTTTCTCTATATAAACAACCCCTAACCAAGACATGCACTCATACATAGCTCATTCATACAAGAAAAGCCTCCCCTAGCTCATACATAGCTCATTCACACATATTCACATAAAGAAAAAAGCCTCTCCATTCACACCTAATATACTCAAGAAACAACCTAGAATTTTCCTCTCCTCCTCCTCCATTTCCACCGAAAACAACATTCCCCCTAAACACTCTCCATAATCGAAAATACACCCCCAAAACAGCAGCCAAATCCTCTTAAAACAGTCCCTAAAATCCTCAAAACAATAACATAAAAAACTGCATTCATAATCCTTAAAATAATCACACAAGACTACACTAAAAACCCACAAAAAACACTCGGAACAGTCCGTTGAAACGTCAAAACAAGTGACCTGAACAGTGAGCAGCAAAACAGAGGCCGAACAGTAGCAGAACGGAGACCGAACAGCAAGCAAAATAGCAAAACAGTGAGCTAGGACGCTAAACCAGTGAATCAGAGGAGTTGCGGAGCATTCCCCCCTTTCGACGACCTTACACCGTACTACCAAGAGACGACATAAAAGGTTAGACCTGAAGGCACCTTGTATTTATTATCTTTCATTCGTCTTTTATTTATTTTAATATATTTTTTATTGCATGAGAGTCGTTTTGTTGAGGCATGATGTGAATTCCGGATAAACGGAATGCATGT
This sequence comes from Zanthoxylum bungeanum, assembly GCA_019454045.1. Lineage (NCBI taxonomy): Eukaryota > Viridiplantae > Streptophyta > Magnoliopsida > Sapindales > Rutaceae > Zanthoxylum > Zanthoxylum bungeanum. Next base: position 21,233 of record SKCR01044597.1, on the reverse strand, counting down.
TCTCTTTTGTGGTATATCGGATGGAAACCCGGACGTAAATTCCGTAGCCGAATCCGAATGGACGGTAGTACGGTCTGCACTCGGGATACAACTCCACGTACCACTTGAGAGATACATATATTCGTTTCATCCAAACTTGTATTTGAGCATGATGTAGTTAGTACGTTATTTATTTATTTAGCCTGATTAGGCCTAGTGCGTTATTTATTCTTAAGCATGATTTAGTCCTTAGTATGTTAATCTTTATGCATGATTTAGACATCCATGTGATTAGATATGTCGTTGTTGTGATCCTGTTTGAATGCGGTATCTAAAACCATATGAATGTATGCAATCTGCCAGTTCCCGTTCGAACGCGTCATCGAACGCAACTCGAACTCGAACCTTCTGTTTACCGTTCGAACGCGTTATCAAACGCTACTCGAACGCGCATGCATTTTGTATCATCAGGTCTGGGCCCGTTCGAACGCGTTATCAAACGCTACACGAACGCGAACCTTCTGTTTACCGTTCGAACGCGTTTACGAACGCTACACGAACGCGCACACACTGAACTGAGTCTGTCTCATCATATTTCATGCATAATTGCCTCTTGGGTGATCTCTCTTGCATTATGTAGTCAATCATATTATTTGTATTCCTGCATTTATCCATTCGATGTATTCATGAGATAGTACCCAAGCATGATTAGGTTGTTCTTAGTTTTCCATATCATATGATTGGAATATGTTCATGAGATTGCCATGTGATGTTGTATGTTGTGATGATTAATTTCATGCATGTGGATTTAGAAGCATGATACTCTTGGAAATAAGTGTTACTTAGGCCTGATTAAATTATTACGTAAATCCTTTCATTACAAGTGACATAAGTAAGGGACCATTCTGAACCCAATGGTTTGAGGTTTTCCCTTGCGAGGGGTGAGTGCGGCCTTAAATCTCATTTTCCCGGTTCACATCGGGTGGCGACTCTATTATTCTCCGGTTTAGTCCCCGTGGCTACTCCGTACTCCCGACCGGGCCGCGAGCCCGGGACAACATGCGTCGCCCCAGATCCTGTGTTCCCACACTGTCATGGATATTGAGGAAGAAGAGGCTGAAAACAGAAAGTTTTATGGCCAGAATAGAAGAACTTTTGGGGGGCCTTCTAAGACCAAGCCTGCTACTGCCGAGGTCGCTACCGTCAAGAACAGGTGATTCTCCAATCTTGGTAGACCTTTGTCAAATGTATTTGAAAAGCTGAAAATGCAAGGACTTCTAAAACCTTTGGAACCTATGCCATTTTCGAACCCTGTGCCACCATACCTCAACCTAAACCAGTATTGTCACTTCCATCAAGAAAAAGGCCATGACACCGACAATTGTACCCGCCTTAGGCATGAGGTCCAAAACCTCATTGACTCTCATAAAATATCCAATCCAGAAAAAGAACAACCCAACACACACATGAACCCTCAACCATAAAGCCACTCAACTATCCAGGCTTCTTGCATTGAGATAAGGGATAACAGTGAAGAACCATAGGCCAAGGAAGAAGGCAATGTTGCGAATGATGAAGTTATTCCTCATAGTTTATTTGATCCTGCATTTTTTAATATAGACATTGATTTAGTCTACATGTTCGAACCGTTTTCTTAAATGATAATAAAGACGTTCATTTCGCTGAATCTATTCTGCAATATGAGTATATTTGAGAAAAGCATTCAACCTTGGTACTATGAAATTCAGTGATGTTTAGAACACGGGGAATCCTCGGAATAAGAAAGCAGAAAAGATAAGATAGCCATTCAGAAATTGGGAAATGGGGGCAGTAAGAATATCAGACTTGGAAGGGAATTCGTTCACCAAGCCGATCAACGTAGACAGATTGAAGCAGTGGCTTGCCTGAGGAAAAGAAGACTAAGCAGTCACCAAGAGAATTGGCAAAAGACCTAACCCGACGGGATAGGAACATTCATGCATGCATACACGTAACACATTTTGCATCCTTTTGTGTTTGTTTTGTTTTGTGTTCACAGGTTTTGAAGAATAAAAAAGAAAGCGGCAAAGAACAAGCTAATCAGAAACGGTAAAAAACACAGTATCGGATTCGGGTAATAATCCCAGGGTTGAGGCCCATTTGAGTTTGAGTTTTGGGTATGTCACTCTGGAGGCGAGGCCCACATTAGTTTCAGTATCAGTCTTGCCGGATATGGAAATCTGGGGCGAGGCAAATTTATCAGTAGCAATTTTGCCGGGTATGGCAATCTGGGGGCGAGGCCCACGTCATTATCAGTAGCAGTCTTGCCGGGTATGGCAATCTGGGGGCGAGGCCCACGTCATTATCAGTATCAGTCTTACCGTGTATGGCAATCTGGGGGCGAGGCCCACGTCATTATCAGTAGCTTGGGGATGAGTCTCAGGGTTTAGGCCCATATCAGTATCGATTCAAGAACAAAGCCCACAGTCAGCTCAGATCGGGGATAAAGCCCACATGCAGTATAATTCAGGAACAAAGCCCACATTCAACACAGTTCGGGAATACAGCCCAGAGGAATAAAGCCCTCTCTCAGCATAGTTCGGGAATACAGCCCATGAGAATAAAGCCTTCTCTCAGCACAATTCGGGAACAAAGCCCCACCTTAACATAGTTCGGGAACAAAGCCTATGGGAATATAGCCTTATCTGGACACAGTTCGGAATACAGCCCAGGAGAATAAAGCTCTCTCTCAGTACAGTTCGAGAATAAAGCTCACATTCAACACAGTTCGGGAACACGGCCGAAGGGAATAAAGCCCACTTTCAAAGCAGTTCGGGAACAAAGCCTAGGGGAATATAGCCTTATATGGACACAGTTCGGGAATACAGCCCAGGAGAATAAAGCTCTCTCTCTCAGTACAGTTCGGGAATAAAGCCATATCTTAACACAGTTCGGGAATACAGCCCAGAGGGATAAAGCTCTATCTTAACATAGTTCGGGTCAATGCCCAAGGGAATAAACCCACTTTCAAAGCAGTTCGAGAACAAGGCCCAGAGGAATAAAGCTCAATCTTAACACAGTTCGGGAACAAGGCACATGGGAATAAAGCTCCATCTTAACACAGTTCGGGAATAAAGCCCAAAGGTCAAAGCATCTCAGGATAACAAGTAAGTTAAGCAACAGTTGGCGAGCCAGGTAAGTAGAAATGCAATGCATAACTTTGATAGGATTGTTCAAAGTCAAACACTGCACAAGACCCATCAAAGTGGGGGCGACTGTAGGCATTGCATTTTTGCATGTGAAACCCGATGATGAGTCTCAGTTGGAGGCACTACCTTTTTTAAGTTAAGGATATTGGGGAAACGGACGTCGAAAGGGGAAATTCGGAATAAGTATGTCATCAAGTTCATTTCACAAGTTCACTGTTTTCGTCCGTGCTGCGTCCGTTGCCACGTTCGAACGTCAAACAGATTGCGGGCGTTCGTGCAGCGTTCTAAGAGGCGTTCGAACGGTGTCGGTATTTCTGGTTTTGCTGCTAGGCCCACACGCCCAAGGCCCTTAAATTACACCCAAATTAAATCAAATATTAATTAAATTAAACATTGAATTAAATAAAATAATTAAACCATTTACCAATTAAATAAAACATAAAATATAATCATACCTAATTTAGATAAATCAAATATATTAACTTCCTAACTAAACAAAATCATATACTAAATTAAAAAGATGTCATGCCTAATTAAATCACTCACAACCAATTTAAAGATATTGACTTCCTAATCTAAACCAAATTTGTCACCCCAATCAATCAAATCATTTCCTTGTTTGACACCAAATCCAATCCCTTCCTTGTGAGACAAGGAGAAGCCCTAGCCATTCTCTATATAAACAACCCCTAACCAAAACATGCACTCCCCTAGCTCATACACATATAGTTCACGCCCATCACAAGAAGAAAACAAGCAAAGAATCTCCCATCACCTTCACACAATATCATTCACAGTAATAGCATAAAGAAGTAAAACAATTTCTCTCATATACCTCCTTCAATAACCGAAACAACCACCCCTCCTCCAAGTCCCTCCATAGCCGAATACACAGCCCCATACCACAGCCTTAGGACACGCAAATACAGCCCCAAAACACCCAAAATAGTCCCTAAAATCCTTAAAACAGTAATATAAAAACTGCACTTAAAACCCACAAAAAAAAACACTCAAAACAGTCCGTTGAAACGTCAAAACAGTGACCTGAACAGTGAGCAAAAAATACATAGGAAACAGTAGCAAAACGGAGGCCGAACAGCAAGCAAAACAGCAAAACAGTGAGTTAAGACGCTAAACCAGTGAACCGGAGAAGTTGAGGAGCTTTACCCTTCCGATCTCCGTGAAACGCAAGTCCGAAAGTCGGCAAAAAAGGTTAGACCTGAGGGTATTTTCCACATTCGTTTTCTGTTTTATTTTTATTATTTATTGAATATTGTTCGCATGATTGTTATGTTAAAATGCATGTTGTGGCCCTTGAGTAGATAAATATGCATGTATTACGAAATATTTTATGTTGTGGCCTTGGAATAAAATGAAAGATGTGTCAACTCTCGCGGTATATCGGATGGAAACCCGGACATAAATTTCATAGCCGATTCCGAATGGACGGTAGTATGATCTGTACTCGGGATACAACTCCACGTACCGCTTGAGTAAACGACACCTTCTTTTGTTTTATATTGCTTTGATTTATTTATTTTTCGTCATTTGAATTCCGCATGTTACTTGTTTATGCATGACGCAATCGAGTGCATGGGCTTAGTAAGTCGTATTAAAGGTCCCCTATTTGGAGGGGTTAAAATCTTTTACCACGATGCTTTGCCGCGCCGGTTGATTGGATGTAAGATATGTTCAATCGGGCATACTAAGTTTGATATTATTGTCTTTATTTTTGTATGCATGACGCGATCGAGTGCATGGGCTTAGTAAGTCGGATTAAAGGTCCCATATTTGGAGGGGTTGAAAATCCTTTACCATGATGTTTTGCCGCGCCGGTTGATGTGTGTTCGATTGGATGTAAGATATGTTCAATCGGGCATACTAAGTTTGATGTTATTGTCTTTATTTTTGTATGCATGACGCGATCGAGCGCATGGGCTTAGTAAGTCGGATTAAAGGTCCCCTATTTGGAGGGGTTAAAATCCTTTACCACGATGCTTTGCCGCGCCGGTTGGTGTATATTCGATTGGATGTGAGATGAGTTCAATCAGATACGTGAGGTCCCACATGGTGGATTTGTTTGTCTATGAATGTGTTGCATGCATCGGGTCTGGTTCAGTTCGAACGCGTTCTCGAACGCCACACGAACGTGAACCTTCTGTTTACCGTTCGAACGCGTCCTCAAACGCTACACGAACGCACACGCCTTTCTTAGTGTTTCATACATCAGGTCTGGTTCCGTTCGAACGCGTTCTCGAACGCCACACGAACGTAAACCTTATGTTTACCGACTTGAGATTCTTGCTTCAAAAGAGAATCTGCCTGAGGTCCCTGCTCCTGTTCTCGAAGCCGTAATTGCCGGGGCCTCGCAGGTCATCAATATGGAAGCTGCTGTTCCTCCTCCCGAGGTTGAGCCCGGTCAGTTGCCATCCGTACCTATTGAGGAAGAAACAATTGCCCCTGCGCGGGCCGAACTGTAGGGGTAACCCAACTGGGGCCCTGTGTAATCCCGAACACATTTTATTTTTCTTGTAATAACTCTTTTTACGATCATATTTATGCGAATATTTTTATATACTTCTATTGCATTTTTTTTCTTTTTTGGTCCTTCATGACTTGCTCCGATTGCTCTCCCAAAAAACGACCACTTGAGGACCGACTCCGAGCTCTGGGGGAATGTTACGTCCCTAGACCAAAAAGCTGACTTGGTGGGACATAACCCGACCCCGAGCTGAGAGAAACACTTGGCACTGGGGGAATGTTACGTCCCCAGACCAAAAAGCTGACTCGGTGGGACATAACCCGACCCCGAGCTGAGAGAAACACTTGGCACTGGGGGAATGTTACGTCCCCAGACCAGAAAGCTGACTCAGTGGGACATAACCCGACCCCAAGCTGAGAGAAACACTTGGCACTGGGGGAATGTTACGTCCCCAGACCAGAAAGCTGATTCGGTGGGACATAACCCGACCCTGAGCAGAGAAAAACACTTGGCACTGAAGGAATGTTACATCCTCAGACCAAAAAGCTGACTCGGTGGGACATAACCCGACCCCGAGCTGAGAGAAACACTTGGCACTGGGGGAATGTTACGTCCCCAGACCAAAAAGATGACTCGGTGGGACATAACCCGACCCCGAGCTGAGAGAAACACATGGCTCTGGGGGAATGTTACATCCCCAGACAACAAAGCTGACTCGGTGGGACATAACCCGACCCCGAGCTGAGAGAAACCAAGTGGCCTCGGCGGAACACAATCCAAACCTCGAGCCGATTAATCAGGTGGTCTCGACGGAATGAATCCGGCCCCGAGCCGATTAATCAGGTGTTCTCGGGGGAACGAATCCGGCCCCGAGCTGATTAATCCTTGGGACTCATTTAGAAGGGAAGGGAATCAACCTTTGAAGCCCTATTAGATTTGGCACGGGCGTCCCCCTATTAAACCTAATGAAAACGAAAACAAAACTTTGGACGATAAGATCAAAACGCGGGGGTGACTTAACACTTATCCCAAAACAACAGCAAGGATGTCTCAAAACAACGTCCTGTTCGAAGTCTCCAAAATACAATACTGAACCTTTCAATTCAGGGTCCCGGCAAACCAGGATTTGGATCAAAGAGCATTTAAAATGGTAAGGGCACATCCTATATATTTCAGGTCTCCATGTAGCATGTGTATTGTTTGAGGGCTCCTCCTTACAACGCTGGAGCAAGCATACGCTACGAGGGCATAATCTCTTCCCGTGCTATACTTCTCTTGGATCCGAATGATCAAAGAAATATGGATCAAAGAGTGTTCAATACATTAAGGGCATATTCCTCCGTATGTTCGGTAACACTGGAGCAAGCAATCGCCACATGGGTATCATCCATCCCCGTGCTATGCTTCTCACGGATCCGAATGATCAAGGAAATATGGATCAAAGAGTGTTCGATACATTAAAGGCATATTCCTCCTTATGTTCGGTAACACTGGAGCAAGTAATCGCCACGGGGGTATCATCCATCCCGTGTTATGCTTCTCATGGATTCGTTGTGTAGGCAAAATATATGGGAACGCATTCCCTGCGCTGTATTTCCCAAACCGGCCAGGCAGGCTATCCTACGGGGGTACTCCCTCCCCGTGATTACTATCCTGGAATGTCCCCCGTAAATGTAGGTTGTAGGGTAGTTGCGCTCCGGCTACTGCGAAGGGTTCTCGTGCTCATTTATACTTTTCATCCATTGATGTAGTCTTGATTTTTATAAGTGGAGTGAGTTAGGTCGGATCGTCTATGCCTTGGGATGTTCATGGTAGCACTTGTGATCGGTATGTCACGGGTTTGCTGCCTTGACCTCTGATTATCCCTCCGTATCGAGTATGTCCCCGGAATTTTGAATATGGCTTTCAATTTTAATTAAAAGAGTGGGTGGAAATTTCTCTTTTTTTGAAAGAGAAAGTTTTATTCACATTTGGTGACCTACTGCCCTCTCTATAATTCTCTGCGGGGCATTTCGAGAAGGGCTTTACACTGTGCTCTTAACCCTTGTCGGGTTGCTGAAAAAAAAAAATCTATTGGAAATACTTTCTTAACATCTCGGCATTCCAAGGTTTCTTTAATCGGGTGCCGTTCATCTGTTCTAACATATAGACCCATGGCCTTACCACCTCTATAATTTTGTAGGGCCATTCCCACTTGGCGCCTAACGAGCCTTCTTCCGGCTTTCGGGTGTTCAGGGTGACCTTTCTTAATACCAAGTCGCCTGGAAGAAATGCACGGGTCCGAACTTTTTTGTTGTAGAAGCGGGCCATTCTTTTTTGATAGATTGATGTCTTCATAGCCGACTTCTCCCTCTTTTCTTCGATTAGGTCGATGTGACTTCTGATAAGTTCTTCATTTCGTTCGTCCTCAAAATGACGGACCCTGTGAGTAGTTATTCCGATCTCAGCTGGGATGACTGATTCGCATCCGTATGATAAGGCAAACAGAGTTTCCCCTGTGGAGTCTTTATAGGTTGTCCGGTGTGCCCATAACACTTCCGGTAATTCCTCGACCCATAAGCCCTTGCAGGATCCGAGCCGAGCTTTAAGATTTGTTTTAATGGTTTTGTTTGTGGCCTCAACCTGCCCATTTGACTTGGGATGGGCTGGTGAGGTGAATCGTAAGGCGATCTGGAGGTCTTCACAGAGCTTCCTGAAGCTTTTGCTATCGAACTGCTTTCCGTTATCTGTGATAATGGCTCGAGGGATCCCGAACCTGCAGATAATTTTTTTCTTCAGGAACTCCGTAGCCTTCTTCTCTGTGATGGTGGATAGGGGTTCGACTTCCACCCATTTGGTGAAATAGTCTATGGCCACGATGGCGTACTTCACCTGTCCTAGTCCCATTGGCATTGGTCCGATGATATCTAGCCCCCACTAAGCGAACGGCTAGGGACTGGACATGGTTGTTAACTGCTCTGCTGGCTGGTGGTGAATATTGGCATTCTTTTGGCATCCTTCACATTTCCGGGCCACTCTCATGCTGTCCTGATGCATAGTCGGCCAATAGAACCCTTACCTTAAGGCTTTAAAGGCAATCGATTGTCCTCCGGCGTGACTCTCATAGATGCCCGCATGAATTTCCCTGAGTACATAATCGGCCTCTTCTTCCACTAAACATCTCAGGAGGGGTACTGTGTGGCCCCTCCGGTAGAGCACTCATTCGACCAGGGAGAACTTGATGCTTTTGAATTTTAGTTTCCTGACTTCCTTCTTGTCATCGGGTGTCTCCTCTGTTTCCAAATATTTCTTAATTGGCTGTATCCATGAGGTTTTGCCTTCCTTATCCAATACTTTTACTTCGAGTTCTCCCACGCTCTTTTCTCGGAGGCAGATTAAAAGGACTATTATGGGGTTCTCTACTTTTATCGAAGATGCGAGCCGTGCCAAGGAGTCTGCCTCATAGTTGCATTCTCGACTGATTTGCTCAAAATGCACGTTTCTCATTCTTTCCACCAACCTTTTTACCTCAGCCAAGTAGGCTATCATACTCGGCTCCCTGGCTTGGAATTCTCATTTCAGCTGCTGAACAGCCAGCTGAGAGTCACTTCTTACCACTACGTCGTGGACTCCCACCACCATGCATAGCCTTAGACCGGCCAAAATTGCCTCATACTCTGCCTCATTGTTTGTGGCCTCGAAGGCAAACCTCAAGGCGAACAACACCTATTCACATTTGTCGTTCTTCAACACGATTCCAGCTCCACTGCCTTGTGAGCTGGTAGATCCGTCTACCGACATCTCTTATTTGCCTTCCCCCACAGTCAAGATCTGAGGTTCTGTGAATTCCGCAACAAAATCTGCCAAAGCATGCCATTTTACTGCCACCATTGGGAGGTAAGAAACGTCGTGTTCACTTAACTCTACCGACCATTTCATTAACCTGCCCGAAACCTCTGGTTTCTGCAGAATCTGTCTCAGAGGATAATCGGTGTAAACCCCAATAGGATGGGCTTAGAAGTAGGGTCGTAATTTTCGGGCTGCAGTGATTAATGATAGGGCGACCAGTTCATGTACCGGATATCGGGTCTCAGCATCTAACAGAGCTTTGCTGACATAATATAATGGCCTTTGGACCTTGTCGACCTCTTGCACTAGTACCGAACTTACTGCATGCTCTGAAACAGCTAAGTACAAGTATAAGGTTTCTCCTGGGAATGGTTTCGCTAGAAGTGGGGGCTGTGTTAGGTATTGTTTTAACTGTAGGAAGGCTTCCTCGCATTCCGGCGTCCAGTCGATTTCCTTTTTTGCTTTCTTGATGACTTTGAAGAAGGGGTGGCACTTGTCGGTTACTCGAGAGATAAATCGGTTGAGTGCGGCCAACCTGCCGATTAGACTTTACACTTCTTTTACTGTCCTAGGGGATTTTAAGTCCAGTACGGCTTGGATCTTCTGCGGATTTGCTTCTATGCCTCGGGAGCTTACCATGTAGCCCAAAAACTTCCCTGAGGCCACTCCGAAAGCACATTTCTCCGGGTTGAGCTTTAAATTGTGTTTCCTCAGTAATGCAAAGGTTTTCTTTAGATCGGTCACGTGACATCCTGGCTCTTTAGACATTGTTATCATGTCATCAACATATACCAGCATTGACGTGCCGATGAACGGCTTGAAAATTTTGTTGACCAGCCTCTGAAAGGTTGCCCATACATTCTTCAGTCCGAAGGGCATTACTTTATAACAGTAAAGCCCCTGATCGGTGACAAAAGTTATTTTCTCCTCGTCCGTATGGTGCATCTTGACCTGGTTGTATCCTGAGAAGGCATCCATAAAGCTCAGCAGTCCCTAGCAGGCTGTTGCATCTACTAGCTGATCTATGTTTGGTAGTGGGAAGCTGTCTTTCGGGCATGCCTTGTTGAGGTCGGTGAAATCCACGCACATTCTCCACTTTCCGTTTGACTTATTCACTAATACCACGTTTGATACCCACTCCGGGTATTTTACTTCTCTGATGAAACCAGCTTTTAAAAAATTGTCCACCTCGGTAGCTACTGCCCTGCACTGTTCCTGATTAAAGGTTCTTCTTTTTTGCTTGACTGGCTTGTGTGACGGGTTTACTGCCAAACGGTGATTGATGAACTTCGGATCAATCCTAGGCATGTCGTCGTGCCCCCATACGAAGACGTCCGGGTACTCCTTTAGACACCTCAGGAGGCCCTATTTAAGGGTTTCGTCTAAGTTTCCCCCTATCTTTACGCTCTTCCCAGACCCGAAAAGTTCTGTCTCCTTTAGTTCTTCGACCGTCCCTAACCGGGCAACTTTATTTGGCCGAGGACCCGTGTTCTCCCTTGCTTCTTCTCCGTCTTCATTCACTTGTCTTTTTCGGGTACTTTCTTCAACGCATAGGGTTTCTCGTGAGAGAGTGGCGAAACAGCTCCGGGCTATCTTCTGACTCCCGCACATGATTCCAATCCTTTCCCGAGTGGGGAATTTTAACTTTAAGTAATAGCATGACATTGGGACCTTTGTCTTCATCATGAAAGGTCGACCGACAATGACTTGGTAACTGCTCATGCAGTCCACTACCGTGAAGTTTATCATAATCGTCCGAGTCCGGGGATGAGTTCGATCGTCGTTGCCAATTGTATTCTTCCTAATGGGACGACCGTTGAACCCCCAAAGCCGTATAGGGGAGTGCCATCGTCGGTTAGAGCTGCATATTCCACTCTGAGGCCTTCCAGAGCCTCTTTGGAGATTATATCCACTGCACTCCCGGGATCCACCAGGATTATGTCTACCTCTGAACCGCTGATTGTTGCCTTGATTATTAATGCATCGTCGTGGGGGAAACTCACCCCACGGGCATCCTCGTCAGTGAACATTATTGGAACCGACCGACCACATTTTATTCCCGAGGACTATTCTGCTTCTAGTACCTCCGACCCCCGAGCCCGACTGTAGTTTTTTCTTGACCGGTTAGAATCTCCGGCCAGTGTTTTCCCTCATGCGATGATATTCATCTGTCGGCGCTGTGCTCTTTGTCTAGCCGCCATAACCTCATGATCAATATAATTATTTAAATACCCATTCCGAGCCAGGTCTTCCATTTGTTCCCGCAAGTCTTTGCACCCGTCCGTCGGATGTCCTCTCAAATTATGATGTACGCAATATGATGCTTTATTTCTCTTATCTGGGAGAATCTCCTGAGGTCAGGCTCTATCAATAGGCCTTTTCCCTGGATCTCCATGACGATTTGTCCCAGTGGCTTGTTCAGAGGAATGTATGCTTCTTCCCTGACTACATGGTTCACTTGGTTCGGGATTCCTCTTTCCTGGTCATTCCGAGGTATTGGCTTGAACTCCTTGCGCCTCGGGGGTGGTTTTTTGAACTCTCTATTTGGCCGGCGGGGGGCCTCTGCCCTTATTGTCCTCTCTCTGATAGATGTCCCCCTCCGAGAGATTTTCTCCTCGTTCTCCAACAAAACGAACTTTCGGGCTATTTCCAGGGCGGTTGCATAATCCAGTGTATCTTGGATTCTTAAGTGAGTCCACAGCTTTCCGACCCTTAAGGCCCCCTTTAAACTTTCCAAGGCCTCGAGTGACTCATATCCCCTGACCTCGAGCACCATATTATGGTATCTTTCAATGAAAGCCTTCAGAAGCTCGTCATCTCCATGCTTCATGAGTCTTAACTCTCCAATTGTCTTTTTAGGGGCGCAAGCCCCTTTGAAGTGTCGTACAAACGATTTTCTAAGTTGTGCGAAGCTGCCGATGCTCTCTGGGGCTAGACTTCTGTACCATAGAATAGCAGATCCGCCCAAGGTTAGGGGGAATACTTTGCAAACGGCATCCCCTACCACTCATTGGACCTCCATTAATAGGACAAAGCTTTCAATATGGGATTTCGGGTCAGTATGGCCCTTGTAGGGCGTCATGGTGGGCATGTTGAATCGTTTAATCGTTTCGAGAATTTTGCCGACCTTATTTCTTCTGAGAGGGGAGATTCATCCTCACTGTCCCGGGCATCTCCTGTATTAGTCTTGAGGTTTACTCCCCACTTGGCCATCTCTTTCCTTAACCAAGATCTCATGTTGCTATCTGAGTTACCATGCCGCCTCCTACGGTCTCCTTTGTGTCTATTTTCCCGGGTGCGGCGTTCCTCGTGACTTGAGGTCTCTCGTTTAGCCTCGCCATACTTCCTTTTTTCCCTTCTGATGTTCCGGGGGCTATCATATGAGGAATCTGGTGACTGTCTTCCCTCTTCTTCTTCCCATGTGTCCTATGTTTGCGAATCTTTTTCTACCACTACGGATTTTATCCCGTAGGGGCCCCTCCTCATGGGTCCATCGTCCTCACTCGTATCTACAACCCTTTTTTCCTTCCGCTATCTCGCCTCTTCTCTGACTGGTTCCGGCTTCAAATCTCTCATTGTTCCCCCCTTCCATCCTTTCCAGTCGGTCCATCATGGATTTTAGAAGGGCTTGGTTTTCTTCTCTATCTTTCCTCATGTTTTCTTATATCTTCTCCATCCAGTCCGTAGTCGGACTTCCTGATGATCGGTGATTTCCGTCTTCTGCCATTGTCTTACCACGTGTACTGCTTTTTGTACCTTCCCCACAGACGGCGTCAACTGTTGACGGCTGATTTTGGTCTTAGGGCAATATGAGAATATTACCTCTAGAGCAACCCTTCCTCAATAGTGAATTTGTTTGGTTATGGGGGACCAAAAGCAAATTTAGCAAAAGACAGATAAATACACCAATCAACAAAGAGATTTAACGTGGTTCGGCGGATCAGATCATACCTACGTCCACGGGCACAAAACGAATGATACTTTTATTAATGAGATATGCTCCTCTGATATCTCTTGTGTTTACAAGTCTGATGATGATGATTCTGATTCCCCTTTTACGCATACTCTACCCTCTTATTTATAATAGTGCAGAAATCAGATTATTTCTCCTACAAGAATTCATAGTTGAAACTATTTCCTCTTCCCATAAGGATTCATAATTTAAAACTACATTCACTTCCTTTATCCTACTAGGACACTGACTTACTAGTTTACCCCATGAAAGTAGGATAACTTATTATTTTGTCCGTAAAAATAGGATGCCTTATCTTCTGCAGCACGTCTTGCCATGTGCTCGGTCTTCATGAGGTCGGTTACGATGATCCTTTGAACTGAGAATGCTGCTATCGATCTGTTGATGCTCGGTTTACCGATCATAAAGTGCTTGGCCATTTACTTATGTGGTCGGGTCGGTATTAATGATCATGACCAAGAAGGGAATTACCTTTTTTACCCATGCCGTACTCCTTAAATAACATATGACCTGAAAACACCATCAACAGATTATATTTACATATGGAAGTCTCGTTTAATCGCTAAAATTCTATTATAATTTTTACGAATTATTTAAGTTGTTACATGCCAATACCCTTTTAAATTTCAAAGAATAGACACGAAACACCGTTCTGTGAAATATTTGAGTATAATTGTTGGCTGTTATAATCAAATAAAAGTACAATTGTAAATAATAAAATGCAAAATAACTCAAATACCTATTTTTATTTTCTAGTTCTCTCTCTTTTCCAAAGAACAATAAAAAATTTAACCTTTTATAAAACTAGTACGCAGTATCCTATAGGTTAAATAAGGGTGGCAATGAGTCGGATCGGGAAAAATCCGGCCTGACCCATCTCGAGCTCGGATCGGGCTTATTGGATCCAATTTTTTTAATATAAAAATTATATATATAAAAAAATTATTATATAAATATTTTTTTTTATAAATATATATATTTATTCATTTTAAGTCTGGGTCAGGCCAGACCCCGGCTCGAGCCGGCCACTCATTTTAAAACTCGGTCTGAATTTTTTGACCCCAGGTCGGGCCAAAGCCGGACAGACCGGACCGAGTTCGGTTTTTTTGCCAACCTTAGTTAAACCACATTTTATATCCCCATTTTGCACCATGACATTATTCTAGAGAAGCAAATTTTATTTTTTATACAGCAATGCTTAAATATTTGCACACCAATTTCATTAATCTTTTTTGTTGCTGCTGTTTGCTGTTGGTTTGGGTGCTGTTTAGTTGCCTCATTGCCTGCTTGTTGCCGGTTACTTCAGCATCCAAAACATCACTTTTCTTACAAAATAAATCTAGAGATATATAAAAGCAATATAATGAGAAGATTTTTTTTTTTTTTTTTTTTTTTAAGGTTACCTTTATATATATCTTTAGGTATCTATTTCTCAAATTTAAGTAAATATGGATACTCATTTAATAAACAGATAAGTAAATAAATAAATATATTGATGTGCATACGACAGCCCCAGCCCTAGGCATAGGCAAACAAGGCCTGTGCTATGGCTCGGCCCCAAATTAAGGCCCAATTATTATATTTGCTTATACATCAATGCTCAAAACAAGCCCACAGCCCATGCACAACCTTCATTAAAGATTATTTTCATTGTGTAGCGCCTGTAGGCAACCTAATTAGGGATGGCAAACAGATCCGGATCCGTTTTAAAAAATTGCGGATCCAGGTATTGTTTGAGTGTACCCGCATCATACCGGGTCTGGATGTTGGTCCGGATAATTCCGGACCCGGGTATCCAGGACCCGGTATAATTTAAAAAAAAAAAAAAAAAAAGAACTGGCACTGCTGAACTTAACCCTAATGAATCCCTCATTCGACTCATTCATTCCCTCTCAGTCTCTCTCAACTCTCAAGTTCTCAAGTCTCAACCCACGCCACTACGCCACTCGCCACTCGCCACTCGCCAACATCTTCAATTAATAGTCAGTTCATCGGCATCTTCAGTTCTCCAAGGACCAAGACCCACGCAGTCACGCTCACGAGTCACGCAGCCACGCTCGGACTCACGCTCACGGCTCACGCAGTCACGCAGCCGCAACCCCCATCTTCAGTCTTCACCCTCGACGGCACGAGCTGCCGAGCACCATCTTCAGTTCACCGCCACCGGTTCCCCAACCAAAAACTGACTGTTGATGTGAGTACTCCTCGCCTGTAATTATTTGATTAGTTTTTTAGTGTGAATCAATTGGTGAAGATATTTGGATGTGAGTCATGTGACTGAGAGTTACTATATGAGTAGTTTTTGAATTTTGAGTGATTGTTGATGACTTGATGATTATCATTTAGGTTGTTCTGTGAATTGGAGGTGTCCCCAGTTGCTTGACATTGTTCATTACCCAATTTTGGTTTCTGATGTTTGAAGCAATTTTAGTTTTTGCTTTTATGGGTTTTTAATGGATTTTAAATTTGGATATATTTGTGAATTGTGATTCCATTGTTCATTAGTATAGCAGAGGCAGAGCAGTATAGCAATTCTAGCAGATGGGTGAAGATAGTATTGATATTGAATAGTGGAAGTGGAGTTAAAAAAAAAAAAAAAATTTGGGCAGTTGCGGATCCCGGATCCGGGTATACCCGGGTCCGGACCCGGAAGTGCTTAACTCTTGGCACTGTTGTTCTACTTATTATAGACCTGAAACTGAAGTTTTGTTATCATCCTCCAAGGCACATGTTATATCAAGTGTTGGAAAAAACAAATTCTTTAGCTCAGACTGACCATTTGCTTTAGGACCAGAGTTTTTAAAGGACTCATCACTGTTGAAAGGAAATTCTTCTTCATTAAAGCTTACATGTCTTGCTATGAAGATTTTCCCTGTGTTATGAAGACATTTGTATCCTTTATGTTCTGAACTGAAACCTAGTAGGACACATTTTGAGGAGTGAAAATCAAACTTGTGTTGATTATAGGGCCTTAGATAAGGAAAACACGCACATCCAAAAGTTTTGATGAAGCTTAAGTCTGGTTTTTGCTTGTAAAGTTTTGTATAAGGTGAGTACATGTCAAGACTGGTGTAGGGAGTCTGTTTATCAGGTATACTGCTGTTTCAACAGCATTCCACCAAAAATTCAAGGGCATTTTTGCCTGTGCAAGGAGAGTTAAAGCAGTTTCTGTTATGTGTCTGTGTTTTCTCTCAACTTTCCCATTTTGTATGGAGGTGTAAGGACATGTGTGTCTAAAGGATAGCCCATGAGTTGTAAAGAAGTTTTTCAAGGTCATGAACTCTCCTCCCATGTCACTTTGCAGACATTTAATCTCTCTTTCTAAGGCTTTTTCTATTTGTTTTTTGAACAACACAAAGGCTTTAAAAGTTTCTGCTTTGCTTGTAAGAGGATACACCCATGTGAATCTAGTGTAGTCATCTACAATACTTAAGTAATATTTATAGCCTTTACCTGAAATTATGGGTGCTGGACCCCAAAGATCATCGAATAGAAGTTCCAAAGGTTCCTTTGTTTTGTTGTAACATGGTTTGAGGGTTTGTCTGTAACTTTTACCATATTGGCAAGCAGTGCAAAATTCAGAAGCAAAATCTTTATTTATAAGAGAAGGATTACAACTTTGAACTAGACTCTTTAGAACTCTATCACTAGGATGGCCAAACCTTCTATGAAGGAGACTGGCTTTTTTGACAGACTTTTGACTTAAAATAAAAGACTCTTTTATTGACTCTTGATGGACTGACTCACTAACTGATGCAGATAAAGACTCAAATCTGAGCATAAAGCTTTTTGTTCTTCCTTCCCTTGATTTTTAGTGCCTTGACTATCATTAATCAGATATAGGCCTCCAGTTTCAGTTCCTTGAAGTAGAGCACTCCCCATTTGGTCCTTAACAACACAGGATTCATTAGAGAAGGTTATAGTCAAGTTATTTTCAGAGATTAGGCTTGATATGCTAAGAAGATTTTTTGTCATTTCAGGTACAAAGAAAACATTTTTTAGTCTCAAGAGACCATTTTTATTACCAGCAGATATAGAAAATAGCATAGTGCCAGTGTGTGATATTCTCAATTTGTTTCCATTACCAACCATTAGATAGGATTTACCTTTGTATTATGACTTCACACTTAGGTTGCTCAGGTCATTTGTCACATGATTTGTTGCTCCACTATCCAGAAACCATCCTTGTTCTTGACTTGTCTCATTCTCAGTTACCAAAGCTTCCCTCTGTTGAATGTTCTATATCCTTGGCTGAAAATCTTCATCATGTCTGTGCTAGCATTCATCAGCTGAGTTCCCTTCTTTGTAGCAGATTTGACAGTAGACTCCAAGTTTGAAACCCACTAAAACCTCCCATCTGAAATCCTCCAACTTCTTCTATCCTGTGAGGAGGTTGGTATTTGTCTTCCACTGGGAAAGAGGAGGAGGGTAAGGATTTGGTACATAAGGACGGGATACACTGTGTGTCTCGTGAGATCCTCTAGAGGATTGCCCCCCGAGTTCCTCCTGTCTTACTGGTCTAGAAATCGCTTCCTAACCTTCATTTCTCTCAATCCTGAAGTTCAAAGTTTGCCCAGACATGTGTTGTTCCATTCTCTCTAGAGTCTGCAAGATTTTCTCACGGATCTTCGTCATTGCATCTTGGCTTGCCTCAATCCTAGTTTTATGTTGGGTGTTTTTATGTTTCTTGTTATTTTTGTAGGAATAATGGCTCTTTTATTCAACTTATAAAGATATGTTCGGGTCTAATGATTTGAAAATGAAGGCTGATTTATCGTTTTCTTATAATATATTGTATATAAGCTAACGTAAAAGCTTTTATGTTCAATTTGCTTATTATGTTGTTCCGCTTCTTATTAGGAATTTGTATTCATCAACTTTGTATTGAGGTGGGAAGACCAGACCGATCCCGTAAATCCTCTTGTACCTAAATAGTTTTAGATGTGAATTCGTTTTTCTACCGATTACAGAGAATATATAGTACACAAATTTGTTTTTATTGTTTGATTTTATCCTAATTAGACTTGAGTGTTAGGTTTTCCTAATTATTTATTCGAGATGAATTCTCGACCTTATAATTATGTCATTCACGAATCACGATGATGTATGATTGAATCTTATGCGATGCTATCTTTTAAAAAAATCATGGTATAGAAAGTAGCGATAAGCATGATGATTACTATTTCTATTTTAATTTAATGTATTTTTTGGTAATTTTACAAGCTATAGACTAAACAAGGATTTCTATTCCCGCCTGGGGTTTTATTATGATAAAACTTGAGGTGGCTTTGGTTTTTTTTTTTTTTGGTTTTTTTTTAATAAAACCCCAATTACAGTGGGACAATAAAATAATGGAGAAGAAGGTTGATGAAGAAAAAGGCGAAGCTCAACAACTCAAGTTAAAGAGAAAGCACAAAGACGTTTTTCCCTTCGGCAATTACAGAAACTATTACGGTTATCGTGTAATTACTTCTTCTTTCCTTTTTTTTTTTTAAATTCGAAAAGTTGATTATATAAATGTATGTCTATGCTCTCTTTCAGATTGGTGAGGGAATGGATGAAGATCCTCGATTTAAAGTGTTGAGAAAAGAATGGTTTGAAGGCAAAGATTGTCTCGACATTGGCTGCAATAGTGGCGTTATTACTATTCAAATTGGTACCCTTTTCCAACTTCCATTGATTTCCTTTTTTTTTGTCCTAAGGGCGTGACTTGGTGGTGTATAGTTAAGAATCTCATTCAGGGAGTATTTTTCTTGTAAGAGCCACAGTCGTGGTTTTACCTGCTCCGTTTAAGCTTAAGCCCGGAAGGGTAGTTTGGCGGCGGGATATATATATATATATATATATATATATATATATAGAGAGAGAGAGAAGTATAGTAGAATACTCTATATATTTGTTTAAGAAAGTATTTACAAGAGATGGCTTTATATAGCCTTGAGAATACAACCAATTAGGAAAGAAAATATTACACATAAATACTAAGTATTCTAGCAGTCAATCTAATTATTATATTCCTAATTCTAACAATATATATATATATATATATATATTCACTTTTTGAATTTCTAGCAGCATTTTCTTTTTCGTTTTAGTTTTTTGGACTGTTGTAGGGTTCAGAAAGTTCAAATTTTGGGTTCTAGCACTTGTGCATTTTATAATGAAATGTTTATGATTTTCATGTTTCTTCTGCAGCACAAAAGTTTTGTTGCCAGAGCATCCTTGGAATTGACATTGACTCTAGTAAGATTCTTCTTACCCTCTTTATGTTTGTTTGTTAAATGTGGAATAAAGTGTAATTTACTATCTTGGATGACAATCTTACTTTGTATTCTAATAGGATTTGAAATTAATTTTTTTACTCATTTTGTTGATTAGGCCCTAGTTGCATTGTTGTAACCATGCTATTAGCGATGAGCGTCCCAAAAATTTCCTCTATTGTTCTACTTTTCACAGCATAGCAAATCTTCTAGTAGTATATTTTCATGTCTAGATAGGTATGGGTTGATATGCAAGGATAGCATGTCTACATCTGCTTCAGTAAGGTGCATCTGATTTTGCATCTCATTTAGGTTTTATCCCAATTAGGCTTGAGTCTTAGGAGATCCTAAGTATTGTATTTGAGCTGGAATGACTGTGTATTTACATCTTTTCTTTTGTGATGTTATTAATTAATGAAAATTTTCATTAACCTTAAAAAAATGGATTAGTGATTGCTTTTGTTTCCGGTTCTATTTTAATTTACCAACATGTCACTCACATATGAAGTGCTCAAATGTTAAAGTTCTAATTGTTAATTTGATATCAATGGGCATATTACATGTCTTCTTTTGTCTTGCAGATCGAGTTGCAGATGCATATTGGCACCTTAGGAAAACTGTGAAAATGGAACAAGATGGGAAAAAAGGAGCAAATGCATATATAGTAGAGATTACAGAGAAAGGAGATGGTTTAAATCACAGAGTAACTGCTGCACATGAAAAAAAGAAGGAAATTTTAAGGGGTTGTTCTACTTCTGCAGAAAGAGATCTCTTTGACATAGTTTCTTTCAAACAAGAAAACTTTGTTCATAGTTGGGAGTCACCAGAAAAGTACTATGATGCGATTCTCTGGTATGTTTTTCCTTGTTTGTATTACCTCAAAGGAAATTTTTTTACCTTTTAGAAAATGGGTTCGCAAGTAACAAAATTACATGGGAAACTTGGTTCACAAATATGCTTTTGTTGAATAGAAAACTATATTCGTTCTTTTGAAGTTTTCGTTACATGAAGTAATGCATGACAAATTTTGTGAAAAGCGTGTATGCAACTCCTCAAAATATTCCTCTCCCTCCCTCCCTTTGTTTGGCTCTAGAGAATCTGCCACAACTTTCCATGTAAAATTGAAATGAGCAGATCTTTTTGTGTCTAGATTGTTAACATACTTATGGGATGTCTAAGTCCAGGTTGATGCTATTTCCGTCATTTGGATCATATTGGTGATCTTGGTTTCATTTAGTTGTCTAAGAATGGACATTCGAAGGTTTTTTTTCATGCCATTGTCCCTTTTTAATAATTATTTAAGTGAACCAGGTGTTCTTGCTTTTGAAAATTTTTGTTTAACACGAGGACAACTCTGCCCCACTTCATGTTTGTGTGCTGCATGCATCTATCCCCATTCATGGGTGCCTTCCTCTTTGATATCTTCATCTTCTTGATATTTTTTCTTTTTTGATTAAAAGCTCTTGCACTTTTACTTCACCTTATGTGGATGAGGTAATCTCAATTAAATAATTAAAATTATT
>SKCR01044596.1:0-66959 GCA_019454045.1 Zanthoxylum bungeanum | reverse complement strand
GTCGATATATTTTTACAAAAAGATGGATAAAAAATTACCATTATATTTATAAGTTACTAATAAACTATTTTTAAACATTCATATCTCATTTATCCAGATTCCAAAGCATACAACTTTTATTAATGAACCACTCTCAAATTAGGATTTCACAAGATCAAAAATAACCCAAAAATTACTTCATCACACATAATACAAACTTAGAAAAAGTGATTATCTTTATAAAAATATGATTGTTCTGTCCTTATTAAAAAGTATAATTCTCTTAACAAAAACAGTAGTCATCCTTACAAAAAAAAAATGTGATTGTCTTTATAATAAAGAATATGACTGTTCGTACAAAAATTTGTGACTATCCTTAAAAAATGTGACTGTCTTTATAAAAAATATTAAACCATTACAAAATAAATAATTTGTGAACGATGAATTTTTGACTGTTCACACATGAACAATTTTTAAAAAAAATAATTTTGTAATAAAAATGAGTAAAATATAAATATAAATATAAATATAAATTAATATTTGAATTAACTAAAAAAATTAAAAATAATTAAGTAATTATCCTAAATTAAAATAATTCATGATGGAAAGATTTTTTTTAATAATTTTCTATAAAAAAACAAACAAACGTGTTTGACGGGTTGGTGGTTACTTGAAAAGCACATTTAATAATCCATTGATCAATTTTGTAGCTGAGGATTTTTCCTCTGTCGGTTTGCAACATTATAAAGATTTCATATTTTTTGTCCTCTTCAAATGGGCAATTATTACAAATAGCTCCAAAAATTAAATAAAAAAAAAACGATATCACTTGAAATATAAATTATGTATTTAAATTATGCTTATTGAAAGCGTAAAAACGCATTAAATCTTTTATCATCCACTTGAATCGGGTTATTAAATCTTTTTATGTATTTATTTTTTGTATTTAAAAAAAAAAATGAGGTGGAGACTGATTTATTAACGAAAATAATTGTGTATTTAGTGGATGACTTAATGGATAGATTAGTAATATAGAAATTCTTATAATAAGATTGTTCCAAGTATTTTTAGAGTGAAAATAATATCATTTTTTTTTCATTTATATCAAATTAAATAATATTAATGATGTGGGTAAGTTCAAACGATTATAAAATAATATTTCTAACCATTTAATTTCAATGAATATGGGGCAAAAAATCAGGGAGGTAAAGAGAATTTCCCATTTTATAACAAATTAAATAATTTTTAAAAAATTAATTAGTTTTTGACTTACTATAATGTTCTTCCATGTGAGTTACACTTTCAAACTATACCAAGTAAACTAGATAACAAAAAATAGAAGGAATAAACTAAAGTAATTAATGTTGTAGATGATGAGCCAAATTAAGTAAAAAATAATTAAAAAAATACAAAAAATAAAAATAAAAATAAAAATTAATTGATAGTTGACAGAAATTTATTAACAATGTAAGAGTAAGAAAATAAAATTTTAATGATTCAATGGCAAAGGAACAATTATGAGGTTGTTAAAGTGTGTTTTCATGGTGAGTGAGTAATGATTATTCGTTCCGAAAAGGCGTGATTTGGTGGTGTAGGATTCAGGATTTCACCTTAAGATCATGGATTCGAATTCAGTAAGTGCGTTTCTTATAAGAACCCGAGACAACCAGAAATGTTACCTACTCCATTTAAGTCCGAAAGATGTGATTTGGGGGATGAAGTTTCCAATGATTTAAAAAAAAAAAAAAAGTAATGATTCTTCTTTGGAATGAAGCTATATATGGAAAGCAAAAGTATATTTGCCAAGCCAATGATATATGATTGTTGTGCATATAAATATATATAATTAAAGTCACATAACATGTTAATTTGATATACTTTGAAACATAGTTTATGCATTAATGTTTTTTAAACATGGATTATGCATTAAAATACTCAATTAAGAACAAAACTAACGACTATTTTTTTTTTCTAACATAATGGATCCTATATTAAATGATAAATTATTTTTTTTTTTATGAGGAGAGAAACGGTTAATTTTGAAAACAAAAAAGAAAGGGAGGAGTTTAGGCCATTTTTCTTCTATTCGTTTTCAAAAATTAACAATTGATTCGATTCGATTCGATTTTTTTAAAAAAAATTGTTCTATGCTTTAGGAACAAGGTTTGGTTTGAGTTTCGGTTCGCTTGCAAATTAAATAAGAAAAAAATTTAATTTGAATTAAAATCAACAAAAATAAAATAATAAATTGATTAGATTTGATTTGATTTATTTTAGTTTAATTTAAAAAAAAAAGTGTTTTGTTTTCTATAAAAATTTGGTCTATACAGTTATTTTTGGATCATTTGATTTTTCTTTCGTTTTTTAAAAGAATGATGAGCCAAACATAATAATGCAAATAGTGACGGAACCACATAGAGATAAACAGGATAATTGCATCCGTTCAATTTAAAAATTTGTTAAAATATGTATTATAAATTTAATGAGAAAATATTATTTTAATCCCGATAAAATGAGAAATAGCTAACACTTTTTTATGGAAATTAAAATTTATCCTTGCAAAATTAATATTCTGACCACGCCTCCGACGATAGACACTATCTACAAAGACAAATAGACTTGCATACAATGTAAATTCTTATCAATTAGCTTGTATTTTTTCATTAACCACATAAATCCAAACATTTCTTTCTTTATTTATTTAAAGAGCTACTTAATGTACTATATGAATTTAAAGTTAATCAATATAATTTCATAGTCCTTATATAAAATGAACATTCCCTATTAAAAGAAAAAAAAAGAAGGGAAAACATAATTTTTAATGTAATTGTTTTAATCTTTTAACAAGCATCCATATTTTATAAAATGAGGATGTAGGCGATAATGACTATAAGTCACAAAAATAATTGTAGTTGCATGATTTCAGCCATACTCTATAAGTCACGTGTCACGTTACCAAATAATTTCCATTAGTAAGTTTCCTTAATGGAACTACGCTTAACAGAGAAATACTCAATATAATCATGACACTTGTCATACTATTAGTAGAAGTATAGTATCATTAAACGGCAGAAGTCAGGATAATCTCCGGAACCCTCAAACCCCTAAAAAACTCATAAGTGGATTGACAATGACCTAGAGTAGGCAATCCACTCCGAAGAGGATTTATTTTGGAATTCACAAATCAATAAGGGTATGAAATGAAAATACTTCAATCTCAAATCAACACTTCGGAACACATGATACCACGAGCCATATCTTAAATTAGTTGACTTTAATAACAATTCACTTAACTTAACATGTATAATAACATATGTAATTGAAAATAGTAATTATATTACACCTAATCTCACATGTCAGTATTGTATATGACAAATGTTTAACATGCATTCCACAGAAGTTTAACAATAGACAGGTGTCAGTTGGAGGAATGAAGTCTCCATTCACATGGAAAATATGAGGTTATATAAGCCAACAATGAATTCTAAAAGAAGTATTTTGGAAAATCTCTTAAATATATATAAAAAAAAAACTTTACGGAAAATTCATAGGATTTATTAGTCTTAATTACAAAGAAAATAGGAAGATTCTAAGTTTCGAAATATTAATCTTGCAGGAGCCTATTATTAGTCACAAAACTAAACAAAATCATGCCCATCAAACAATAAATTCTCAACCCAAATCTGAACTGGACTTTGGAGAATTAGGCTCAGGACTTTTGAAGGTATGTAATCTCACCACTTTTCGCTCTTTCAATAATAATATAAAAACAAAATAATACAAACATAAACATATATATTAGAACTATGTTTTTTAAAAACTAAAAAATATTGATTATTTCTTCTGTAATTTTATAATTATCAATGAGTAATTATGAAATTATATGTTTTTGACGAGGAAATGTGGTAATTAACTCTTATAATGAAAGTAAGAGGTGGTGAGTTCAGCTTTAAAGGATACATCATACATGAGTGATTGCGAGTTAAAATAAAGAAAGAAATTTCAAAAAAAAAAAAAAAAAAGAAATTATCTCAAACAAACTCTTATGTTGAGTCTGGTAGGGATTACTATATTGAGAGTATAAGTTAGTTTATAAATTATGGAACAAACGTTAGAATATAAAATAACATAGAAAAATAATCTCGTATTCGTGCTGTTTAATTTTATGAGAATATAAACTAACATTATCTATATGTTTGAAGTAATATTTAAACAGTAGTCTGTATGATAACTTTTAAACTCATCAAATTCCACACCCAACGATAATTTATTAAACTTAAATATTTAGAAACAAAAATGGTTAGTTGGGTTAACTAACATTTTACAAGGGGTCAAATAAAATTTTAGATGGATTGAAGAAAATAGAATTTATTTCTATAGAAACTTGAGTCAATGTGGATCCTTAAGTGGGCACCACCTAATTAGTAACTCCTCTCTTAGTCTCTTTATATCTTTCATTGATTCCTCTTCATTATCTTGTAGATTCCTTTTTCTTCTTTCAGTCACTTTTTCAATTATTCTCCTTACCCACCCAAAGCCAAAGGTACTTTTCTCAATGCTGAAATTCTGAGTGGTAAATAATATTTAATTAAGGTCTTTGAAATTCAATTCTAGTGTTAATTTTTCTATTTAAATATTTGAAAATCAATTCGATTAAGTTTTTTAGAGCCATTATATACCAACTTGATAGTATTTTAATGATAATTATTTAACATTTTTTTTTTAATTTTAGCATCTTAAATTACACAAATAAAATCAATTTTAAAATATATATTAAACAAATTATATATATATATAATTTTGTTTTAGGTAATTCCAAATATCAATGTTATTTTATGTTATTTTCAAACTTTCTTATAAGTATTTTCATTACCATGTTGATTACAAATTTATAATACCTCTCCTCTCATTATATGTTACATTGAAAATAAAAGCTAACTTATAAATCAAAGGCTAGCACATAAGTTAGCGTTATCACTGGCATAACAAAATATTTTATTTATTTATTTTAGCATCTTACAAAACTAATTTTAAAACATATATTAATCCCATAATTATATATACATATATATAATTTTGTTTAAGGTAATTTAGTAGCGATATGATGCACAAACTTTTACTATAATAGAATGGTAACTTAATATCCTCTTCATCGATGTGAGTAGGGCTCAAATCTGATATCTCTTATATCACCCAAGAAATTTTACTAGTAAAACTAACTAGTACCTACATACATATAAATATCGTATGTTTATTTACTTTAATTAATTGATTTGCAATATTATTTTTTTCCCAAAATTTTTACAGTTGTAATATATGAATTTGATTTGGGAATAATTTTAATGAATATCCCAAGGGGTGTGGCTTAGTGGTGTAGGGTCTAGGATCTCACCTTGAGGTTTTGGGTTCGAATATAGGGGGTGCACTTCTTGTAAGAGCCTGGGATAGCCGGTGGTTTTACCTGCGCCGTGGCCCAGAATGGGTGGTTTGGTGGCGGGGTTTCCATCGTTTCCAAAAATAATAATAATAATAATAATTTTAATGAATAAATCTATATGCTTCTTTCAACCTTAATTAATCCTAATAATAGATCTCCTTCCACTTAATCTTAATTATCTAAAAATTACAAAAACATGTCTATAATAATTTATTTTTCCTCTTTTCAAGTAGGTTGGTTGGAATTAACAAATTAACTTCAAAATGAACTAAAACTTAAATTAGGGGAAGAGACATCAAGACTTCAAAAGTTTGTTGTACCCATAGTTTCATTACTTTAACTAATAGTCACACCCATTTTATTTTATTTTATTTTTTTAGATAATTATGCCCATATGAAATATTATTGAGTTATCATAATAAATAGGCATAATTGTTTAAGAAGTGTCTTCATTATGGTTAACCGAGAATCTCGAATCCTGATTTATATATTATTCAATATAGATTAGGGACGAAAAATCGTCTCTTATAAAAATCTTGATTGAGATTTGAGATAATTTTTTGTCCAAAAATAAAATTCTAGTCGGAATTCATGATAATTTTCATCTCAATTAAAAAATCACGTCGAGATTCAAATAAAAAATCGTTCAAAATCTCGAATTTTGATTGAGATTTCGAACCATTTGATTTATAATTCGAGATAATTTTTTATCTCGATTGAAAAATCTGATCAAATTTCGAGGTAATCTTTGTCACTATTTTTAAAACCAAAAGCAGCCCTGAAGAGTTATTTTTACTAAAAAAAATAAAAAAATAAAAACTCAACAAGTCTTTAACTAATTAGATTATAAATTATTTAAGTATTTTTTAATTAAAAAAAAAAAACACAAGTTATAAAAAATGAAAGTGAAATGGTAATAAATGTGAAAGGAGTGGTTCTCACGCGCGGATGGACATAAACTGAATTCATGAAAGCTGCATTGCTTGAAGCTGAGTATCAGTAATGATAACGGTGAGCTTCAAGTAAGCAAATAGGCCCTACTGTGATTTCTGACTTCCGTCGTGATTTCAGTTATAAAATAATTTTTATTTATAATTTAATCTTATAAATAAATAAATATTATATCGTTAATCCTAATATTATATTGTCAATTCAGTCCTATAATTTTCAATTTTTGTCAATTCAGTCATCCGTTAAACGGCGTCGTTTTGGCAGCAGTAACGGATTTGTAACGGAGGACTGAATTGACAAAAATTGAAAGTTAGATGACTGAATTGACAAAACTGAAAGTTAGAGGACTGAAATGAAAAAACGTGAAAGTTAGAGGGTAAGTTTTGCATTTTTACCTAAAAATTATTTATAATTTAATCTTATAAATAAATAAATATTATATCGTTAATCCTAATTCGTGAATCAAAAAATACACTAGTTGCAACAAATTTTTAGTGATATTTTAATCCTATAAGTTTTGTGTTGTTTACTATTAGGTCCTGAAAGGATTTATTTTTTATTTCTATTTTTATTTTTTTTACAATTCAGTCATAGTCCGTTATACCACATCAATATTTTCCGCTAGAATTAACGGAATATGATTAACGGAATGATACTTACTCACTTATATGATTAAAATTATAAATAAAAATTTGTTTAGGACTAAAGTGTAAAAATTAAAGTCATTGTAAGAAAACCAATAAAGTATTTAACATTATTATTTATTTATTTTTATGATTAAAATATTAGAATTAGGGATTATAGATTATCTTAAATCTCAATCTAGATTCGGGACTTGATATGAGATTAAAGATAATTTTTCATCCCGAATAAAAAAAATTAGACCGAGAATTAATATAATTTTTCGTCTTGAATCCTAAATTTTCATCTAAAGAATTTAAAATCTCGATTGGAACATACAAAATAAAATTGAAGATAATTTTTTATTCAAAGTTGACAATAAGATTAAGATTGAGAAATCCAAACTATTAGAATTGGAAAAATCAAGGTAGTTTTTAAGAAGCAATTTGGCTGTGTCTGTGTCTGTTGCTGTAGTAATCAGGTGTGTGCTGGAGTTGCAGTGTGTGTCTGATTTTCAATTTGTTTCACAAAATAAGGAAGTTTTTTAAACTTTTCAGCAAATGCTTTAAATAGTTTTACATGTACCACAAGACAAGATTGTATTTGTGGGATAAAAAAAAAATAAAAAATTTGTTGGATTGTTTTTGAGGATTTTTCTTTTGTGGGGTATCTGCTTCTCTCTCTATATCTTCTTAGAGAGAAGAATGAGAATGGCCCAGTGAGCAACAGGAGCAGATCCAAATCCCCATTTTCCCAAGCTTTTTTAAGTTGTTTTAAAAATGCCCACTTTATTTTTTTTGCACTTTTGAGGCTTTATCTTGTGTGTTTTTTTGGTCATCCATGGCCATTTCAAAGTACCCCCTTTGATGGTTTTTGCCTTGTGCTTATTTGTTGGTTTTTGGTTTTGGAGTGTTGAAGAAAGTGGTTATATAAAGATGCTGTTTCAAGGTAAGATGATGTTGCAATATCACTTCTTCTATTTATTTATTTATTTTTCCTAATTTTTGGTGGCTTTTGGGCTGGCTTCTCTTGCTTGAACTTTTATGTTGAGCTGGATTTGTGTGTTTGATGATTTCAGTGAAACCATTTTTTGCCTTATTGTTCAATGTTTTTGTGGTGGTTGATCAACTCATTACTTAAAAATTATGTTATCAATGTTTCTTGTATTGTATATTCTTCATCGAAGTCATATTTTTCTCTTTCAGATGGCTTCTTCTTCTTTTGTTTCCTCCCAAATTATTGGCAACATATTTGATTAGTTTCCCAGTTTATCTCTCTACTATAGGAGATATGATGAATGATTTCTGCTGGCTTAATGGAATATTTACATTTCACATTTGGCAAAATTTGGATCAAAATTGATTATGATCATTATGCTTGGGTTTCTAGTTTTGCAGCTCTAAAAAACGGCTTAGGTTCCGAATTATGCTTGAAAATGGTTGCTAGGTGGTGTAAGGCAATTTTGTGGATCTAGATGGTTCTAGGCAACCGCCTAGACAGGTTGGTACGTTTTTTTCCCAAATTTATTTTTTAAAAAAAAATTTTTGAATAAAAAATAAATTCGCCTAGTGGCGCTTACCTATTCTTCTAGGCGCTAAGTGCTCCCCACCGTAGCATTTTTAGAACATTGTTGAAAATAGAGGAAGCCACTATCAATGAGAAGTACATTTATTAAGGGAGGAAAGGATGTTTGAATATGTTTGTTAGTGTTCATAACACTAACTAACATAACATTTTGTGCAAATATTATGTGAGAGTTGTAATGTTACGTACATTGAATCCTCCCCAAAGCCCAGTGGGAAACCTCCTACGCCGGGCTATTCTTTTTATAATGTGAGAGTTGTGGTAGTGAGAAAAAAAGGACTTGAGCAATACAAATGATTGTCTTTTACAATGTATGCCAATATTCTGCCCTATTTTTTTACTTTTGTTTCAGGTTTCTCTCGTAATGGTACTTCAGTTGCCTAGTTAGATTGTAGTTTGTTAGTACTAACTTGCAACATTAATGGCATTGCTAGGAATACAAGCAGAGATGACAATGGAAGGCTACTTTCCTGTTCCGGATCCAGGACATTACTCAAGCAGGAATGTGGATGCTAATAATTGTGCGTGGCCCTTCAATAATGTGGATAACTTTTTTAACAATGGAAATTACTACAATGGAGCCTTGTTTCTGCCATCTCCGGATCAGCATTTGGTTCAAAGCAAGGAAGTAGTGAAGCAGACAATGCTCAAGCATGAAGCTATATTCAAGGATCAAGTATTTTTCTGGCTCAACTTTGAGTTTTTAGTTGTTTTGTTGATTATCTCTCTTTATCTTAATCTCATTTTCATTTTCACTAGAAATAAAATCATTTCTCTTATGCACATTCAAGGGTGTACAAACCAACTCATACCAATGAACAATTGGGTTATTGGCATAATTTAAGTTGTTATTTGAATATGTAGGTTTCTAAGTGGTTCCTTTCTTGATGTCTTCAAAAGGATCTTATGTATTTATCAGAAACAATTTTTTTGTATAGTCAGAGTGTGCAACCAATCTATTTCTTAAAGATGCATATACAAGCATTGTGTGTATCATAAATTTCTTGGAAGGGAAAATGGGGGAATTGTTAATAGGCCTACAGGAATCATCACTGTGAACCATAATCTGAGTATCACACGTTTTTGTGTACATATGCATTTGCGGGTTTTATCTTACATTCAAATTCAACATCTTGTATTCATCAGTTCTGATGCAATACTTGTTACTATTGAGTATCAGCTGTTATTAGATATTCAAATGGATCTGAATAGTGTTTGACTATCCAGATCCGTGAACTTCATCGCATTTATTGGAGGCATAGGGAATTAATGGATGAAATGGAAAAGAACGAGTTACTAAAACATCATCGACAGCAGGGGCCCCTACAGTCAAATCCTCTTTCACCCCAGGACTTGTGTGATCATCCCCAGAAGACTTCTCTTGTTCTCAGCTTGCCAGGGGTGAATCCTGCATGCTATCGATCTTCTGTTCCAACTGTTGAAAATGACCTATCTCTTTCACAATTTAATGACAGAAGGTTTGCGCACTCAGGTCCAGATCCTGCTCAAACTGAATTATCTTTGAAAGGCCAATTGTTGGAGTCCAGCAAGAAGCTTGGTAAAAGGATCTTGGATCTTGAACTTCCACCTATCGAGTACATTGATAGTGAAGACGAGGAATCTTTGCAAAAGGTGCCTGAGGTGTCAGGTGATCCTTTGAACAGAATCTCTGAGGCTGTGCATAAGAGTGATTGGCAGCCATACCATGGAAATGGTGGTTTTAACTCGGTTTTCCAGGAGCATAATTTGAATCCTAGTTTGGTTTCTTTTAAAAAGAATCTTTTGGCTGATTTGAATGAGCCGATCAAGCTTGAGGAAAAGTTAGGTACTATATCCATATATTTGCCCGACTTGAATGAACCGAACAAGATTGAAGAAGAGGTAGCTGCTGCATCCAAATTTTTGGTCGACTTGAACGAACCCATTGAGTTTGAGGAGGAGGCAGCATTGTCCAGTGATTTTCAAAGTCCTCTTGCTGGACATGCGGAGTTATCATGTCAGGATCTGGCTCAAAAATCAAGTTCAGGCTTTCAAGTTTCTCCTACTGATAATAATACTCAAACTGAAAGGGATAGTGAAACTTGCTCAAATGATTTGCACTTGGAGAAATATGATGATGAAGCAGGTGAGAATCCAGTTGCCAGGTCACACGACTCACACCAAATTATAACTTCGTCATTTTACATTTTTGTTGGCATATCATGCACCACTATTGTCTTTCTCATCATGATAGACAATAATTCATATAAACTACTGTTATTATTACTAAAAGATTTTATCCTAGTGCCTCTCTTTCTAGGGCAAAGCAGAAGGGATGTCGCTTCTTTAACTCCAGGTCTTAGCGAAGAAGTATCTGCTTCTTTACAGAACATTGATCTGAAGCAAACTGATGAACATGAAACATCTCATTTTGTGAATCAGGGGAATAGAAAATCATGTGGGGAAGGTTTGGAGACTCTTGGAAAATCTCTCTCCTCCAATAGCAATCCAGTACCTGTTTCTACTAATAGCATAGGCACTTCTTCTCACCTTATTTCTCTGACTGCTGTAGGGAGTTCTAAGCCATCCTCAGTTTCGTCTTCAAAGAAACAAATATGTGACATTGTACGAACCCCTATAATAGTTCAAGGGCTCCCATGCTTTAACTCATCTTTACAATTAAGAAAACATTCTAAATCATCAATTACAGGCCCTGGTGTTGCTGGGAAAAGGCCTTGCCGTGGTAAAGGTTTGAAGTTTAGCCCAAAATTTGATAATGCGAGCTTCCACCAGAGCAGCTTTTGTACTGAGTCGAGTGCAGAGTCCAAAACATTGGAATCTCGTCCACCGTCCATCGGTTCCAATGGCCAGGACGTCAATGAAGAGAATGATCTAGCATTTGAGCACCATGGCCCTACAAAGCTTGAAGATTTGTTGAGGGGGTTGCCTTGGCCTAGAACACGGTCATTGTGCAAAAGGAAACGCGGTGAAAGTAGTGAACCATCAACCCAAGTGGAGATCCATCATAATCCATGTGAAGATGAAGCCAATAAGAACGATGCAAATGACGGGGTAATTAACATTAACTTGGATTGTAATCCTGTGTCTGAGTCCGGAGAACTGGTAGCTTCACATAAGCTGGTTGTGGGGAGTGGTCTTGAAAAACAGATTTCATGTTTTGAAGCTGTAATTGGCATGAACTTGTGCATGGAGGATGATGAGTGTTCTCCAACACCATCTCTGCCAAAGGATTTAGGTTTGGAAGCACCAGTAAGTCCAGAAAATAAGGAGAGTTCTCCACCAAGGAGAGATTCAGATGAAAATGAATTTGAGACGCCTTCTGAACTCTCAGGAAAGGAAGATGGTGATGTCCAAGAAGATCCTGCCCGAAATGCAGTGGAGGATATGGTGGTAGGAGAGGAAGATGTGGATCTGCAAGAGGAACTTTCCAGGAATGCAGCAACAGTTTTAGTTTCCATTTCTTCGTCTGTGGTTCCAATTTGTCCAGAAACAGCTTGTGAGCCATCCGAACCTTCTAGGAGTGATGAGCTACATTGGTTTGCCAAGGTAGTTTTTTCAGTTGTGGACGATCCAGATAGTGAAGTTGGAGTAGTTTTAAGTTCCAAGAACAATGGTGATTATGAGGAGTGTATGCTCAATGGGCTTGACTACTTTGAGGCCATGACATTGAATCTGATTGAGATAAAGGTAGAAGAAGCAGACAGGTTTAATACCAATGACCAAGAAGGCAAAAAAGAGGAAGAAAGAGGTGCCAATTATTTTCCAAGTCAGCAAAGGAGGGGCCGAATGAGGAGGGCAAGGCAGCAGCGAAAAGATTTCCAAAGCGAAATTCTCCCTAGTCTCGCCTCACTTTCAAGGTGCGAAGTGACTGAGGATCTCCAAACAATAGAAGGGTTAATTGAAGCTGCTAATAGCCAAAGGGGAATAGTCTGTAGTAGAAGTATAAGCAGAAACACACGGGCAAGAGGAAGGAAGCGCTCATGCATTCCTACTTCCAATCTAACAGATAACACCATCTGCTCACCATCAAAGCAGCAAGCCAGAATTACGGAGAAGGATACCCAAGAGAGAAGACTAACCCTTGGCGGCATTGGTTGGGGGAGCATAACAAGGCGGCGTAGGGGGCCAAGAAGCCCTGCTACTAACCCCTGGCTTAGGTAAAGCACAGTAAGGAATCTGTTCTCAAGTTTTTTTTTTTTTTTTTTTTTGGGTGCAAGGAAATCCTGAACCATTGAATTGTGTTGTAAATATCCTCTAGAATATGGTATATGCAATTTTACATCAATAGAGAGGAATGGAAAAAAGCTTCATCTTTTAAAATTTTCATGCATAGTGACTAAACATGGCATTATGTAATTGTATATGTTTCAAGAGCTGAACTTTGAGTAAACCAACAAAAACTCAGAATAGTGAATGAATGTAAAAGGAGCAAGTGTTTTGCTAATTATGTTCCTAATTATGTGCAAGTGATTAGGAGAATGTTCCTAATTATTTTCTATATATGGTTTGGTCACACCTTTTGTGAAGTTTCCCACATTGCCCTTCCAGCTTCCGTTGGTGTCCTTGAGGTTGGTCTCTATATATATATATATAAGGGGAATCTCAGGTTTCCTAATAATTAACAACTACTACTACTTCCTTTGGATAGTTGAAAGTATGAATGAATGGTGATGGGTCCAAATCATACCCTCATTTCCGAGCTAGAAATCAAGTTATGCACTTCCACTCGACCACACTATTATATTTTGAGTCATCGACGATAATTTGTATGACTCGTTGAATTAGAGGGTTGATATTAGTGGTCGATTTTTAGCCTAATCTTTAGCCCAAGCCCAAGATGTGCAATATTTAATTCACTTCAATTCTAAGTCTCAAGCAAGTTTGGAGATCTGTCACCATAAGATTACAAAGAGGACATCTACCGTAATTGCTTGACCAAGCTGAATCATGTAAACTCTTCAATTGTGTGATTGTTTTTCTTGTAAAAATTCAACCATAAATATATTCACATATTCGATAGCGGATTATTGGAAATAAATTCCCTTTTCTTAATTCAGACGAAAATCCGGAATCAACATAAATATTTAAAAGTTCATTTGACATTAATTATAAAAAATAAAAATTTATATATCTCAAAATAAATTTATTAAAAAAAGTGTAACCAAGAATTTGAATCTGTACGACAAAATGGGGGCGACAACTGGATGGAAATAATATTTCTCATAATTCCCATTGTTCAATTAAAATTATATTGGCATAAAATATTAAAGTGGCATACATCATGGTCAAATATGGAATATTAATTGGATGGAAATTAAACTTGGAAAGATGATTTGATGAGAATATAATAAAATGAAAAAATA
This sequence comes from Zanthoxylum bungeanum, assembly GCA_019454045.1. NCBI lineage: Eukaryota > Viridiplantae > Streptophyta > Magnoliopsida > Sapindales > Rutaceae > Zanthoxylum > Zanthoxylum bungeanum. The sequence continues at coordinate 53,024 of SKCR01044596.1, read as the reverse complement.
TGACTAGTTGTGACAGGTGACAATTAAAGAGAATACACAATTACACATTCCTCAAATAAAATACAAGTTGAATGAATCATAGTTTATAAAGAAGAATTCAATGAGTTAATTTTTATTATTATTTTTTAATTAATGATAAGAATCCAACTTGAGCCAGAGAAGAAAACTAACTGCTTGAGAAAAAGTCCAAAGAAGAAAAAATCCGTGGGACTAAAAAGTTTGACATTATCAAACGAAAAAACAAAACAAGTCTCACTCTCACCATGTGATTAGGAAGTTCAAGAAACTATTTCACTAGATACAATGTCTCAATCAGAAATTTGCTAGTGGTTGTCAAAATCAAATGATCGGGATAAGATTTGAAATGAATTTTGAAAATGAGTTTTCTATACACAAGGATAAAAAAGATTATATTTAAATTATAATTTTAGATTAAATTTTAGAATCGTATGTTCGGTCTCAGAATCGCCTTCAAAAATGATGAAGGTTAGCTGCAGAAAACAAAAATAAATAAATAAACAACATTCTTTACATTTGAGGAAAACAAATATATATGGAAAAGGCATAGTTAAAGCTAAGCTTAGAATCTCAGCAAAAGCATTTAAAGATGAACAAGACATAAAATTGGTCTGTTATTCGAGTTAGATCCTCTTCTGACATGCATTCTCTGAATCCGGGACTAGTCCGTCCTAGAGGGACCAAACTGTAAAAATGATTGATTATAAATTCAAATTAAAAGAGAATAAATCTTTTGTAACCTTAAAAAAAATTAATTATGAGAGAATCTTAATTGTAATCATGTGCTGTAATTCTGGAGTGACTCGTGAAAGGAATTAAAATTACAGTGTCCCACTTATGACTGAATATTTTTTTCACTTGAACACTTCTATAAAAAGTTATTTTTAACTGTTGCATGCAACTAACCCTGCACTAAAACTTGAGCTGACGCTTGAGGTTTGGTTAGATTAGTAGCCAAGTTTAGGTGGATTTTAAGCCAAAACAGACAAATCTAAGACAGATCCATTTCAACTAACATGGCTATATTTTCATCTATACAAGTGGCTTTAACAACAAGATAAGAAGAGGGAAACTTTTAGTTTTGGCTAAATAAACCATATTATTGGTTTGCAAACTTAAGGAAACTTCTTGTGGGGGTTGAGCTTCACTGTTGTTCGAGGGAAACCTTTAGTTTTGACTAAAGAGGCCACATTATTGGTTTGCTTTACTCGAGGAAACTTCTTGTGGGGTTGAGCTTCACTGCTGTTCATGCTGGATCTTCTTGGTAATTGAGGTGAGTTCTCATCTGGGTTGGTGTTATTTTTGTCAAAATACATGTGGGCAGCTTTAGATTTGATTGGTAATAGCTTGTTTTAGTTTCGAGCCTTATGTACTTTTAGTATGAAGTTGTCAAATTTTGCATTTTGAGGTTTGTTTATAATTAGTTTTTGGCTTGGTTTCCTTACATTGAATTTATGTAGCTTTAAGTTAATGCTCGATTAGATATAGATAATAAGATAATTTCATGAGCTGGCTGCAATATTCCATCTTAGCTAATTGTATTTTGACCTTACAGCTTTGCTTTCTTGCACTTTAGTGTTCTTGTATATTTTGGGGTTACATTTCCTTGATTTATGCACTTCACTGACTTGTCAAAATCTATGTCTTGGTAAGGACACGACCTAACACACAGGTCCTGGGTTTAAAGAACCTACCAAGTTGTCTCTTAAGTTCTTTGGTCAGTTAATACTATATATCAATCTTGAGATGAGATCAGGTGTTGATATATTCAAGTTTTGTTCAGTCAATCTTGAGATCAAGTTTTGAATCTACCCAGTTGTCACAATATTGCTTTGCTACGATGCATTTTCTTCTGGTAATTGCATCATTGTCAAATATATCACCTTTTCCGCTTTCAAGTGTTTCTAAAATGACTGAAATCTGATTCAATCTTTGGTTCTTAAATTAATGAAAGTGGGATTTCCTTCAAAACCTGAACTTTAGCAATTTTCAGGAAAGTTATTATCCTTTTCAACAAGCAGTTATTGTAACCATAGAATAAAATTTTATTTTCAGTTTCTAGCTTATATCATGGAATCTTTGCTCTTATTTTCTCTTCTCTGTAAAGATCTGAGATACTGTTTAATATTTAAACTTGTTGTTGGCTCTTGGCTATTTTTATGCTTTTGATAAGCTGAATGGGTGAAGCATAAATTTTGTGTGTCTTGGGATGAATGGATGTTGCAATCTGCAAAACTTTATGCTCTTTTTCAACTCATTTTTTTCAAAATGATTTGTGTCATTCTGCTTTGTTGTAAAATATGCGTTGCAGAAGATCATTTCAAACAACTGCACTAATTTAAATTTTACATTTGTTTGCAGCTCATTCTTCTTATTAATGGGAATCTTAGTCTCCTTATTTATCTATCTGATTTCTTCTCTCCCTGCAATATTGGCTGAAGATGTTACACGCGCTACAATTTTAGTGGATGGGACTAAAACAGTTGCTACGAATGATGAAAATTTTATATGTGCTACTTTGGATTGGTGGCCTCATGATAAGTGTAACTACAATCAATGTCCTTGGGGTAATGCATCTGTGATAAATTTGGTGAGGCTTCGGAAAATCATACCTCTTCTTTGTATTGAATACAGCTTCTTAGGATTTAATAGTTCAATGCAATTTGGTATTTTCAGGACTTGTCTCATCCTTCACTCGCCAAAGCAATCCAAGGTACAGTTGTATCATTTGGGAAAATGGATGTTCTTGTGATAATCTAGTATAATTAAAGTTTGATGACAATATGTGTTACATTGATTAATATCTTAGCTAAATACTTTCATGCGAGAATTTTTCAGTGACCCTTTGAATATTGATGGTATGATAGCTTTCAAGAGTTTGAGGATAAGAATTGGAGGTTCATTGCAAGACCAAGTGTTGTATGATGTTGGAGATCTAAAGGCTCCGTGCCGTCCATTCAGAAAGATGAAAGACGGCTTGTTTGGATTTTCAAAGGGATGTTTGCACATGCACAGGTGGGATGAGCTGAACCAATTTTTTAGCAGAACAGGGTAAGTTGTATGTCATTTTGTCTAATCATCAACTGCCAATTTGTCTTGTGTGTATGGCTTCAATGTCCATGTATCAAGGTGGTTTACACAGTCCGGTAATCTCGATGGAGTCCAATGTTCAAATATATCTGGTTTGTTCTAGCATAAGTGGAAGGGGACTCCCGTTAAGTTAAAGATCATTTTGTTAATCTCAAATTGTAACTGGTTCTAATATATATTTAGATAATTTCTTGATAGGTTTTATATTTAAAAAGCTTTCTCCCTTGAGTTATTTAACTTCATTCAAACTAACTTCTCATCTCTTCTTATTTAAGCACTTCTTTCAAGCAATCTAGTGGTGCTGGGTAGGACAGTGAATGCTCGCTGTTGTCCAATTTTTTTTTATCATATCAGACATTTGATTCTGTGTTAAAGCGTTTCCCTAAAATCTTTATCGTTTGGATTGTATTTTTCCTTTTCTTTTCTTTCCTCCCTCTAATATCCCAGTTTTGTTTTTGAGGGTTACGGTGAATTTTCAACCACAGTACTTCTTACATTTGCAGGGCTATAGTAACCTTTGGATTGAATGCGCTTTATGGGAGGCACCGCCTTAAGCATAAAGCTTGGGGAGGAGCTTGGGATTCTGGCAATGCCCGTGATTTTATAAAATATACTATCTCAAAGGGACACCAAATAGATTCATGGGAGTATGGTATGTATAACGTTAGAGTTTACACCAATCACTTGGTTTTTTCCCTCTTTTCTACCTTGCCTCATTTCTATTCTTGCTTTCAATCTAGGTAATGAGTTGTGTGGAAGAAGTTCCGTTAGTGCAAGTGTTGATGTTGAACTATATGGGAAAGACTTGATCAACCTTAAGAATATCATCGATGATTTATACAATAAATCATCCTCAAAGCCAACAATTTTGGCACCTGGAGGATTCTTTGACCAGGAGTGGTATGCTAAGTTACTTCAGGTCTCAGGTTCTAACATAGTCAATGGCGTGACTCATCATATATACAATTTGGGTTCAGGTCAGTTAGTGTGGTAGCGGTTTATATTTATTTTCATTTCTATCAATTAACAATGACAAAATGTTTTGCCCATGTCATTTCCAGGGACTTTACAGGTTTAATAGAAATTATATATGTAAGATAGTAGATTTTGGAAGTGTAAAATCTTCTTTTGCACTGGAATATTTATGTTTCATCAATAAAAATAAAAGATCTGAGAAACTAGGATTGTTTGCATGTCAGCTGTCATGGGCATTTATTGTCCCCATAACATTCATATTGAGATGATATAAGAATGATTTCTTTAGAAATGAACCCTAGATTACAATTGGACAATGAACCGAAGTCATTACCTTCTTTTGCAAAAACAAAATTGTGTTTTTAGCTGAGAATATACATGAAATTTGGTTGCTATATTTTCCATCATCCCATGTATAGATAAGCTTTCACAAGATTTGTCATGATGCAACAATGCTCTCAAACTTGCTGCTATTTATTGCTCTTCTATCCATTACGATTGAAGCCCCGTCTGTTTCAGGTGCCGATCCCAATCTTGTGAAGAAGATACTGAATCCCCAGCACTTGAGTAAAGTATCAGAAACATTTAGCAAGCTTAAACAAACCATTGACAAGCATGGACCTTGGGCTTCTCCATGGGTTGGAGAATCTGGCGGGGCATATAACAGTGGCGGTCGTCATGTGTCTAACACATTTGTGGATAGTTTTTGGTAATATTGATTTTCCCAATAGCTTTTACTGTTTATCTTCCAGTTTTATCCATATAAGCATTGTTTATATTAATGCAAATACTATTCTATCAATTGTCTTCACTCTTCAGGTACTTAGATCAGCTTGGAATGTCATCCAAGTACAATACTAAAGTATATTGCAGGCAGGCCTTAATTGGTGGGAACTATGGTCTCCTCGACACAACCACATTTGTACCCAACCCCGATTATTACAGGCAAGATCATTAACACATTTCTTGAGCTTTTTATTACAGTAGTTTATATATTATTTCATGGAAGCCTCGGTCTAATCCAGAGTTCATTCTTTTTGTTGGATATGTGGTTACTAAACAGTGCGCTTCTGTGGCATCGATTAATGGGCAAAGGTGTTCTATCAGTTGCTACAGATGGGTCTTCGTTTCTACGATCTTATGCACATTGTTCAAAAGGAAGAGTAAGTGCCGCCTTTGTTTTGACTTTACTACAGCTTATTCATTGGTGCAGAACGTAATGTAGGACTCAAGACTCTTAAGGTAACCTGTGACAGTTCAAATTTTGGCACTGACATTAAAACATGACCAAAGTTTGTTAGATTTGAACTATGCCTTCTGCACATTTGAATAATTAAAACCAGCTTGACACCTCATGCTTAGCATCATTTTTGTCGTAAAACCAGTGTACATTTTTGCTATTGAGGGGCCTTTTTTTGTCGAATTATCTCTTGTAAATTGATCTTATTTTACAGCTTCTTGACAATTGCATTTTTTAACAGAAGGGAATAACATTACTCCTAATCAATTTAAACAATCAGACTGATTACATAGTCAGTGTTCGCAACAGTGTGATTTTGAAGTTGACTGTGGAAGGAAATGACATCAACAGAGAAAGTTCGGTTGCACGTGGTATTAAGAGAGCGGTTTCTTGGGTTGGAGGCAAAGCATCAGATGAACATTTATCCAGAGAGGAATACCATTTAACTCCGAAAGACAGGTACCTCCAAAGTCAGACAATGGTTCTAAATGGGATTCCACTACAGCTGACAAATGATGAGGGCATCCCAGAATTACATCCTGTCCATGTTGATGTGAATTCTCCAATATACATCGCTCCTTTATCGATCGCGTTCATAGTTTTTCCGAACTTCCGTGCTCCAGCTTGTGTAGTATGAGTATGACATCTCTTAACTCTCTTAGATAGAAACAGGGTCATATAATTTATGTGTAGTCACCAGTCAAGGTGCATAGTTGCAGAATAGTGTATGGTTACAATAATCCTAAGCAATTGTATCTATAGATGTGTATTAGTGTTTTTCTAGGTAATAAGTTTTGCCATTAACAAAGTGTATCATTACTTGAGATCTGTTTCACTTTGAATGATTCATTTGAATTTATGCTTATCACAAATTGCATCTTCAGTCTGGATTCTGGGGACAGAGAAAAAGAAACACAGTAACGGCCGATGGGACATGAAAATTTTACTTTGTTAATGAGATAATTTTACTTTACTCTGTTAAAACGAAGTGTATTTATCATTTTTTTGTAAAAATCAAATTTTACCCTCACCGAATTAATGTTTTGACTACACTGAATGAGCCGAGATTTTCTTTTCCATGTTATGATTTTTTTTTTTTCCTGATAGAGTGTGTCTGCAACTTTGAATCTGATGGAAGGAATCTAAGTTCTAATTGTGATAAACAGGTTGAGGATGTAAAAACAATTAGATCAACAGGTTTAAAATATTTGTCATCTGATACCAACACAGACTGAGGATATAATATTTCCAATACATATATTCACTATAATCATCGATCAATTTGAAATTTAAGCATTTGGTTATTGACTTACAAATATACACACGAGAATCTCTGGTACAAAATATAAATCATTTCAAAAGCAAATGACATACACGACAACAGAAAAATACACGCTAAATCAGAACACCTACTTATAACTACGATAGAGAGAGGCTTTGTTGGTATCGATTAAACTAGAAATTCCGTGTCAGTAAGTTCAAGAACCTTGTGGATACCTACGGGGTTTACACCCGGCCGGAAAGCATTACCTTCAATGTACCTGTAACCCGCCAATAAAGCAAGAGCATAGTCATATTAACAATATAATCATTATATGTAGGCTATTTTTCCTGATTTCAAGTGAATAAAGTTGACTCACATTTCTTTCAAGAAAGGATGCTTATAGAATGCATCTGGGATTCTCCCTGAAAATTGGTTATGATCCAAGTACCTGGTATCATTTGTGGTTCACTAACACAGTTAACACATAAACCCTGAGATATTGTATCAACCTAACATTAAGAAAACAAATTGCCGGAAGAAAAGAAGATTCCATCCCCTTAATTTAGCAAATACAAATTTAGTGGCTAAATATATGTTTGTTATTGACGATTGAGCCAACTAAACGTTATTACCATGAAAGAGAATTGAGGTTAAAAGAGTTTATAAGAAAAATCACTAATTCAGCAAGTAAAGAAGTCCCAAAGTTGCCAATCAAACTGCAATCCAGTATCCAAATAAGGAAACTCACAGGTAAGTCAATTTAGGAATATGGGCAAGTGCTAATGGTATTGTTCCAGACATTTTGTTGTAGGATAAATACCTGTAAAAATTGCATAACAAATTCCATGATATTGAAATCGATAAATCAAAGATATAAAAAAGATATCCTAAACTGCTGCTTAGAGAGAATAGAAAAACTTACAGAATTTCCAAATTTGTCAAGTTAGCAAGCTGTGCAGGAACTCCTCCAGTCAAATAGTTGTTATTTAAGTACCTAGATATCAGAAATAACTATAGCAGTCAGATTCAACTTGTAATAATATGATCCAAAAATTGCACCACAACCAATTATCTTACAAGTTGCGCAGAACAGGAAAGCTTCCTTCAAATCGGATGAGTTCCCTAATGGTACCAACCAAATGATTGTTACCAACATCCCTGATATCATGAAGTGCACTTTCTCCGTTAGCAAAAGAAATCTTGCTAATAAACGAATAGAGAGAGAGAGAGAGAATGAGAGAACTGCAGCAAAGAGGAGGAATATTACAAGTGACGAAGGTTGGGTAAAGTCCCTAATTCAGGTGGAATACGCCCAGTTAAACGGTTTTCTTGAAGGTAGATGTAGCGAAGCTCAGGCAGATTAGCAATCTCCTTGGGAATTTCACCCTTAAAATTGTTGAAGCTCAGAGACCTAAAGGCATTTAAAAAAAATTGATCAAGATTGGGAAAAAAAAGTGCCGATAGAAAGATGTAGAGAGAGAGAGTGGGAGAATATTTATAAAAAAAAAAAACCATGCAAAAGAAATTACTTACAGATGTGTCAGTCTTTTTAGTTCACCAATCTCTACAGGAATGACATCCTGTAGTTTATTCCACCTCAAATTCCTAGAAGTGACACACCAAAGTTAGTGATCAAGAGAAGAATCGTTACCATAAAAACAATTGGACACACATTAGATGAAAAAGAATACCACTTTTGAGAATCTCTCAAAGTTAAAGTTAAAATAAATCAGGAAATATTTGTCAACATATAACCTTTCAGATGATCTCAAGGCACCTACAATTTCATACATCTTGAAGGCCAGTGTCTTCTTCTAACTCCTTTTTTTTAGTTATTGACTTATTTCACTTTTCAAAGGACCAAAACATGAACAAAATAAGTTCAATCATACAAATCATCTTCAATATTCATTACACATGTCCCAATAAGTCTGTTTGTTCTGTAACTGGCTAGGCACAACATCAATGTAGTACTATAACATGCAAATGAAAATGTGTAAATTAGAACTGAAACTATAAGCGCTTATAGCTTTCCGTATTCATCCAAATCGAGGGTCCAAAATTAAATAAGTTAATCAGCACCAAGTAGTAGTGACATTCAATTTGCAAGTAAAAAAGAAATAAGAAATCTAACAACTAAAAATATGGGGAAAAAATAAAATAGTTACCAAAACTCAATAGCACTTTAGGAATAAGTTACACTAACATACTGATAAATCAGTAAAAGTACTTCAAGACACATAGCAGTTTACAGGAGAGTAAAGAAAAAAATACAAATTTCTTAGCCGTTTTAGCCTTCCAATTTGAGGAGGGATTGGCCCAGTCAGCTTGTTATTATGGAGATCCCTGAAACATAAACACCTTGTAAAATAAATAAACGAATAATTGAAAAGATTTCTCCGAACTTTATCATCAATTTACGGGGAAAAATATCATCTAAAAGCAATTGTTGTAGTAATTTCTTTGTATGTCAAAATAAAGGAATAAAGGAACTGCTTTTTAGGATACCAGAACAAGGTTATCCAAATATCATAAAAGTCTCATCCCTGTCTTGCGTGAAAAACGCTGTAAGGTTGAGGAGATCCAACAAAAACAACAATATTCTTAATTACTTATGCCATAACATGTGTATGCAATTAGAAGCAGGGAACACCTAGTTGTGAGCCTGTGATACATTATTGTATGTAGATAAGCAGTACATGCACCAAGTGTCCTTTTATCCCGTCACTTCAGGAAATAAATTGCCCAAGTACTTAAGCTATGAGGCACAATCTTAAAAACATGTGATCAAGCTTATACATACGTCAAGAGCAGTCACTAATAATGTATTTGAAAGCCATGAGAAGACATTCCAAAAGATAAACTTAAAGTGGCATACTCTAGAGCTTATGGATTGAGAAAAAATTAACTTTAACCAAACAATGTGAAATACAAGAATTTACAAAACTTAAAGTGACATACTCCAGGGCTTATGGATTGAGAAAAAATAACTTTAACCAAACGATGTGAAATAAAAGAACTTACAGTCTTGTTAAATCCAACAAATTGGTAACAGCAATTGGAAAAGGCCCAACAATTGATACTGCATAAACTTCCCTGTAAGGATGATGACCATAAAGGTCTAGGTCAATTTTCAGCTTAACAAATATATTGTTCAATTGACAATTTTTTTTATTTTACGATAATTATAAACTGTTCGTAGTGTACCATACTTACAGTTCTGTGACCACTCTGTAATCACCCTGAGTGGAGCAAGTGACACCAGACCATGGCGGTAGATCACCATCTCCACAGGGATCATCTCCAACCCATGCGTAAACCACTCTCCATCCAAGGGACGCTTTAATCTCATTTAAAGCTTTCACTGCACCCAAAATTCAACAACGAATCACTTAATTTCAATAACACGATATTCTTTAGTAATAATTTCAACAACTCCACCCCATAATCCACAACCACTTGCTAGATCAAAGCTAATTGAAAATATTAGACAACATTAAATCAATAACATCATCAAACAACGAGAGTGCCCGAAACTTTTCAGATGCTAAACTAAAGTGGCAGGATCAGATCACACCTATGAGCCAACTGCAGAGCTAAACAAACCCATGATTGAAACCTTCACTACTTCAAGATTTCATAATACATATCAGCTAAATATTGCCAAATCTTAAAAATGAAACCATTCATTTACTTTCTCGTGAACCAAACAGTGAAATCAAAACAAAAGATCTATAAAGAAAATGTTAGTTACCGTCTCTCTTTAGGGTTTTGGAGTGAGCAGCAGTGAGTAGCAGAGACAAAATGCAGATCAAAGAGAGTGTCAATTGACACGACATTTTCAGATCTTATGATTTGGTAACGACTCTTTTGTTTTGATTCTATTGAACTCTCAAGGACTCGATGGCTTCATTTTTCGGATCTATCGGTATTTTCTCGCTCCAACAAGTACGCGTTGGGTCTGTTAATTTTTTAAAAACATTGAGGATCTTATTGTAATTCGATGAATATTAAAGGGGGTAAATGAAATCTGAAAACAAAAATAATGGTATAATAGCATTGGAATCCGTAAGGTTTAGTAAGTCCAAAATAAGAATAAAATTTGTAATTAGTTCCACATAAACCCCTGCCCGCAGCTGTCATGCGAGCATAAGAAGAATCATGGACAAATGCCTCGAAATAAAATGCATATTTCTGATTCTGAATTTGTCTTTTCTATTTTTATACGGATTTTTAAATTTGTCATTCTTCACATTTATCTCAAACTTATTAGAATGATGAATTGAAATCATTATAAGTTATTTATTTAATTATAAAAATTGTAATCGAAATCAAATAATATTTTCATTTAGTTTGTCCAGTAATCAAAATGAATTGCTAATAAGTTACAAAATATTATTAATTAAAAATTTTAATTGATAATCTATTTATTAATTTATTATTAAATTATTACTTTATTACATTACTTATTGATTAATTATTAATTTAACAAATTAATATATTAATTATTAATTATTAATCAACTATTACTTTATTAAATTACTACTAGTTAATTACTAATTTACTACTAATGAATTATTAGTAATTATTAATCAAATATTACTTATTAATTATTTCATTTATAAGAAAAATTATACATAACTATCATGCAAATTGTCTAATGATATTTTAATCCTGAGAGTTTTGAAAATATAAATTTTAGTCCCTATCATTAAATATTTTTCATTAATTTTGAGTCGTTTTTCATGCGATTTGTTTTAAATGACTTGAATGCTCCAAAAAATGTTTAAAAAAAAGTATAAACTTATTTCAAAATTAGAAGATAAAGAAACGTAATTAACAAAATAATAATAATTAATAACATGGATTAAAGTTTGTATTTTCTAAAACTTCAGGTACTAAAGTTTGTATTTTCAAAACTAGAGAGATTAAAGTAGTTGTGTGTCATTTTACCTATCAAATCCAAATTGACTACCATTTCATTAAAGTAAATAATACATATGCACCAATCATATTTTGTCATTTAAAAGCATAATAATGATAAAGATAAATGTATTTAATTATCCTAATTATTTAACATTTAAATAATTAAATAATTACTAAATACAAATATCTAATTACATGTATCACATTTACTTTAAATATTCCATAATACATATATTTGGAACATATGTCAAATACTTTATTTGACAAATAATTAATATGTATTTAATAAAATCAAGTATTTAATCTAAATACACACTAATTAGAAAACGGCCGGATAACCCTTTAAGCATTTATCTTTCGTTTAACCGTTAAACGATTTATAAATAATCAATATTATTTATAAAAGTTGTCCTAGTGCTCTACGGGTATATTTCATTAGTGAGACTCTCTAGATTCAGGTATATCCGTCACGAAATCCAATTTCGTGTCCATAATCTACCCACTCGTAAATTATGACGACAACAGATAAACTCGCTGAATCATACAGATCGAGGTCACTGCATACGTATAATCCCTCCGTCACAGATATCCGGATTATTCCAAAGATATAGATATAAATGTCAAATCTCTATAGGTATAATTTTGTCGACGATTCTATTAGCAATCTCTCAATAACACCTAGAATTCACTTCTACAATGTACCACAGGCCTATGAATTTAACAGATTGCTAATTCCATAATGGATACCTATGATCCATAAATGTCAAATCTCTATAGGTATAATTTTGTCGACGATTCTATTAGTAATCTCTCAATAACACCTAGAAATCACTTCTACAGTGTACCACAGGCCCATGGATTTAACAGATTGTTAATTCCATAATGGATACCTATGATCTGTACACAAAACTGACGGATCCTTATCTTGATACACACATGATGTCCTAAGGATCATTCCACACCAACAAACATGTGGAGGTCTGATCTAAATAGATCGGTGACGTGACTACCATCAAAGTGTGGATGATACATCTTACATCCACGGTGGTATCTCAAGTCGAAAGACCACTATACTCACTCGACCCGAGAAGATTCTTATTGATGTTGTTGTATCATCTATTAAGAATCTTCGGTGAGTCGTTCAATGTTTATCCGATATAAACACCTACATGTCTATACGAGTCTGCAAGACTCATGGTTCATTGAGAAACCATTGGAATCCAAGATTCCAGTATACGACATGTATCAGTCTCAGTGGGTTTACTTAACTGACCAAGTAATGTAAATATTGACCAGGAACTATTCAAGAATGATGTTGTTACAATACAACTCAATGTCAGTTACGACGTTTTTGCAGCAGTATCATAACCAATAATTTTATGGTCATTTAAATCTTTACAATATAATAAAAGAATTCATATTATAGAAACTGTTTTTCTTATTCATAATAAAATATATATACAAGTATTTACAAAGAAATACAAGAGAAATTGGCGCTCAGAGCACCAACCCTAACAAACTTTATCCTCCTCAATTGATTTTCAATTAATGTCCAATTATTTTTTATTAATCTCAGATTGTTTTTGGAGTGATTTGTTGTTAATTTCTCATTAAATAATGCAAAATGAGATAATAATGCTTAGATGGATTGTTGGTCCACTATAAAAATATAGCTAAAAGTGAAGAAATTAAGGGAAAAAATGAGTGTTGGACCAATTCATGGAGGACGAGGAAAACACAAGTAAATTGGTTTAGACATATTTAATGTAAACATCTAAATGTCTTGTTAAGATTAGAAGAGTAAATGATTAAATGTTGTTATATATTAAGAGAGATTGGAAAAACCCAAAAAAACATAAAGATAACCAATAAAAGAGACCTAAAATTTATTGAAATTAATGAAATAATAATTTCGGATATAATATAATAATATCAAAGACTTCATATAATAATAATAAAAAAATTATTTGATTTAATTTAGATCCAAACATAGCACTGGCATAAAGAATTGTAAACCATCTTTATTTCTGAATTTATTAGAAATTCGGGGACGTAAAATGTTATTACCCAAAATGCATAACAGACAGCTAGGCCAACAAGCACCAACGAAATGACGCGTTTCAAATAACGTCGTTAAAATGGTGCATTTTATAATACCAATAAAATAAGCGTGTACTTAATAATCTTATTTAGGGATGACATAAATCTTTAAAGGGATTGAGGTTCTTGGAAACCCTCCTCAATTCGAAAAATTATATTATATTTATGGTGTATATGTCATCTCTCTCACAATAGCTGGGTCCCACACAGTTGTGGGACCCAGCTGCTGTGAGAGAGATGACATATACACCCGAAACATGATATACTATCTCCCTCAATTGAGGCGGGAATCAAAGATAAAACATTAAAAAAATTAACGTCGGGAATTGGGGCAGTGAAAATTTAATACCTATTTTTTATTTGAGAAAAGAGACGTATTTTAGATAAAATCCTTATCTCTTCCTCATTTTATTAATTTACGGACCAAACAAAAAAAATCATAAAATATGAATTTTAATGTTATATAAATTGTGATTTGTGTAATATATATTATCAATTTTTTTAATATGTATATTTTATTTCAAGATAAAGCAATAGTTCAACTAATATGTTTTTCAAATACTTAAATTTTTTTAATTTTTTTTTTTTTTCGGGGTTCAGCGCTCCTCTAGAATCTCATTTTATTATTCATGGATCCCCATCCCATTCCCTTACATAATTACGAGAGGAATGAAAGAGGATATAGACATTTGAAGATTGTTGGAGACGGATACGATGATGTCAATCCTCTCCTCATTGTCATCCCTAATATTATTTAAGCACCAAAACGACGCGTTTTAATACCGTAAGTCACAAGACAAATCTTCTCTCGTAGTCAAATCCAGAAACTCAAAACAACCAACGCGTTATCTCTTTTGATAGAAATGACATCTTCAGGTTTTGCAGCACCAACAAGACTGAAGATAATCAAAATATAATAGTCTCTCATACGCGTGTCGCATGAGTTCCGCGACTACAACATAAGGGAGTACACTAACTGCGCGTGATGGATCTGGAGACTCATGCTGCTTTTGATGAGTAATTCTTTGGTGTAACGAAGGCATGAATGATATGATATCACCAATAAATTAGTAAATGACATATATGATTTAATCATTTTTTAATATTTTAGTACGCGTGTGAAAGGTCATGTTACGCATTAATTTGCAAATGGGCATTAATTTGCAGTAGTTTTGAATCTCAAAGGTCATTTAACCCCAAAGGAACTCTCTCCTCATTTGGGGGAAAAATTAATTAGGGTTGGGGCATTAATTTGCAATAATTTTGAAGCTCAAAGGTTATTTTAGAGGAAAAATTAATTAGGATGGGGTTCACGACATTAATTTGCGGCGGTTTCGAAGCTCAAAGGATCATTAATCTTAGTTTACCAATATAAATGTCAGAAAGACCCATTCAATTATTTTGGAGGAAAAATTAATTAGGGTGAGGTTTATGTCATTAATTGGCGGCGGTTTTCAAGTTCAAAAGATTCATGAATTTGCAAAAAACTGTCTATTTATTTTTTCAATATGTTGAGTTTGCAAATAATGGGGGGCATTCCAAAAGGTACTAACATTGTTGTTTTTATTTCCTTCTTGAGCCCCCATTACCAAATAAATATTTGTTAACAAAACTCTTTCGTAGTCTGATTTTTACTATTTTTAATTTGTTTATTTTAGAGGGAAAACCTTTGCCTTTTGATGAAGAAAGAAGAGCTTATGGGAGAATTTTAGAGGAATTATGGCTGTCGAGAGGCACTTAAGTGAAGCCTTTTTGGATGGGCATGATGATTGATGCGGATGTGGCTAGGGGAAAGAGAGGCGAGGGGCCATCAGGAGAAGACGGAAAATCGAGCGCGCCAGAAATATTGACATTGGGATTTGCAACCGTAAATGTTAAAAATTAAAACTAAAATTTTTTGAACGAGTTAGCGGAACAATGCGTGTTCGTCTCACATTCTTGTGACATTCGAACGTCCGTGGGTAAGTGAGTTATTTTGGACGTATTTTTAAGCTAGATTTACATTAGGAAATCATTACGTTTGTCCTACCTATATAAACAAACTTAAAGCCACCTTCACGAGTGTTGAAAACATATTATTCAGAGCCTATAAATCTTTTGTTTCAACCTTCTTGATAATCCACCTTGAAGACTACATTGATTATTCTTGTCTTCTCTATTTTGGTGAGATCTTTCTTTGATATACCGTCAATACAAACCCATAGCCTCTTACTGACCGTCATTACAGTATATCGATGAAGATCGCAAAGGAAGTTGGACATGATCCTTCAAGTGATGATAATGATAAAACTCTCACAAATACTGATTTGGCCATGTTTGCTAAAAAGTTTAAGGAATTTCTTAAGATGAAAAGAGTGGCCGTGGTACTGATAGGGATAGAGAGGAAAAACCTAGATAGAGAGAGTCTATAAAGGATAAGGATAACAAACCTCGCTCTATCCAATGCCGTGAATATGAAGGGTATGGGTATATTAGGTCTGAATTTCATACAGACCTAAAGTCTAAGGGAAAGAAAGTTATGACAGTCTCACTTAGTGATTCAGAAGGTGGCTATACTTCTGATGAGTCTCATACGGATAAGAGCAACTTTATAGCATTTCTGGTAGCTTGACTGGTGAGAGAGATACCGTTGTTAGTGTCTTGGATGCCTGTTCGGAATTCTCTCACGATGACTCTGTAGATGAGGATAGTCTTCAGGTAGCATATACTGAATTATTTAATGAGAGTCTAACTATCAAGAAGACAAACATTGAGGTCAGTAAGAGGCTAAAGGAAACTGAGCTAGACAAGAATGAAGCTCAATCTAAGTTTGAGCAAAGCCTTTTGCTTATTGATGACTTTGAGGAGATGAATAAAGGACTAGTCGATAGATTCAAATTCTTAAAAATAAAACTTGAAAATGTTAGAACCCAGATATCTGTATTTTCTAGTGGGACTGAGAAACTAGATCGCATGTTAGGGATTATCGTTGAGTCAAAATTTGATAAGACGTCATCGTCTAGAGCTGCATCTATCCATCCTAAACGTGACTTAGGTAAAAAACATTTTGATTATATTCATGTGATTCCCCTCGTTATTCCCCGTCATGTGATCCAACCTCAATCTAGAGGTGTGGTGGGTAAACCTCGATCCCGTTCAAGGTTTGTGCCTGTTTGCCATCACTGTGGCAATGCATGACACATTAGGCCTAATTACTTATTGTTGCATAAACAAAAGAAAAAGGCCTAAGAAGCTTTCGATTAGGTTTAATTCTTCAAATCTAGCTTTTCAAGTTTATGCACTAGCTAAACAGACTCAATGTTAAGGTTGGTGCTCAGAGCGCCAATTTCTTATGTATTTCCATGTAAATACTTATGTAAATATTTTATTATGAATAAAATAAATAATTTCTATTATATAACATCTCTTTATATATGGTAAAAACGTAATTGACCTTAGTGTATGCTTCACAATTATTCTTAATCAGCCTTGTGCTTTATATAACATAAATAATTTCTATTATATAACATCTCTTTATAACATCTCTTTATATATGTTAATCAGCCCCATGCTTCGTGTTTGGGCAGCATCATATATGCCATATTATATAATAGGCCTAATATCAGCTTCGCAATTAATGTGACCAACAGATATCAATCCAATCCTGGTAATAACCATTGGATGGCCATTAAACATATCCTAAAGTATCTTAAAGGTACTAAGGATAAGTTTCTGATTTATGGAGGAAATGAACTACATGTTAATGGATATACGGATTCAGATTTCCAATCGGGTCCTGATGATAGAAAGTCTACATTAGGATTCGTTTTTACCCTTAACAGAGGTGTAGTTTGTTGGAAAAGTTCCAAACAGGAGTTCACAGTTGATTCCACCACAGAAGCGGAACATATTACTGGGGATGAGCAAAACCGATTTCGGTTCCGTATGGAACCGGAACCTACCCGGAAAAATATCAGTTCCTAACTAAGTGGAACCAGAACCTACCCAATTAAATAGGGTACCATATTATTCGGTTCCAATTCGATTCTGGTCCGGTTCCGAATTACCCTATTTATATAACATTGTCAAACTTTAAAAATGTAATTATTTATCACACGTGAATATAATTCTAGAACACTTAACAGATTAATACCAATGTGAAACAAACTTTGATAAATGATAACTGAGATCAGACATAAAAAAACAGAGGCAAACTTTAAACAAAAAGTCCAATGACATTAGTGTAACAAAATGTAAAGAAATCTAAATTCAAATATCAAAATATACAAGTACAACCCAAGCTTGCCTGGCCAAGGAAGGACTTCTCACTAGCTTTCTCCAGTTTACCCAAAGCAGCTCTTCGTCGCTTGTCATCATCATCATCACTTTCTTTTTGGGTTGGAGGTTCCTCTGTTTCTTCCTCTTCCTTCAGAGATTCTGATTCTTCAGAAATTTTAATGTCTGTAATACTCTTTGCTGCCTTCTCTGCAGCCACAGAAGCCTGCATCCACAATAAATGGCTCAACAATATTGCATACTAATGAGGACATTGAACAGTAAACTATAAGTGCTTAAATGAAAAATACAGAACAATTACTACTCAATCATAAAAATTTTACCAGCAAGTTTCATGAATCCGATTCTAAATTCGGTTCCGGTTCTGATTATTCTGGAACCAGAACCGAACTGATTAAAAATTGGTTCCATCTATTTGGAACCGGAACCAGACCAGTTATAATCGGTTCCGATTCCAAACCCAGATTTTCGATCTGGTTTCAATAGATTCCGGGTAGACTCGGAATTGGTGCTCACCCCTACATATTGCAGCTTCTGAAGCTGTTTGGGTTAAGAACATTATCACAGAATTGTGAGTTATCCCAAGTATCGAGAATCTGATTTCGTTATACTGTGATAATAATAGAGCCATTACGATAGGACATTGTCAAGAGATTGTGTCGCGAGGGGACATTGTCGTGTGCAAGGTCCCGGATGAAGATAATGTAGCAACCCCGCTTACTAAAGCCATTCCTCCGAAGTTATTTGATAAACATGTGTAGTCGATGGGTATGAGATACAATCGATATTGGCACTAGAGCAAATGAGAGAATTTGTTAAAGTTGGTATTCGAAGCGCCAATTTCTTATATATTTCCTTGAAAATACTTATGTAAACATTTTATTATGAATAAAATAAACAGTTTCTATTATATAACATCTCTTTATATATGGTAAAGACGTAATTGACCTTAGAATGATTAGTTATGATACAGTTACAAAAATGTCACAACTGACATTGATTTATATCATAACGATATCATTTCTTTAACTGTTCCCGGTCAAGGTTTACATTACTTGGCCAGTAAGTAAACCCGTTGAGACCGATACATGTCATATATTGGAATCTTGGATTCCAATGGTAGATTCTCAATGAACCATGAGTCTTAGAGACTCGTATAGACATGTAGGTATTTATATCGGATAAACACTGAACGACTCATCGAAGATTCTTAATGGATGCTACATCAACATCAATAAGAATCTTCTCGGGTTGAGTAGCATAGTGATTCTTTGACTTGAGATACTACTGTGGATATATGAGATATCCTCCACACTTTGATGGCAGTCACGTCACCGACTTATTAAGGTCAGACCTCCGTCTGTTCGTTGGGTGTGGACTGATCCTCAGGATATCATGTGTGTGTCAAGATAGAATCCGCCAGCTCTGTGTACAGATGATAGGTATTCAATATGGAATTATCAATCTGTTAAATCTATGGGCCCATGGTATACTGCAGAAGCGAGTTCTAAGTGTTATTAAGAGATTGCTAATAGAAACGTCGACGTGATTATATCTATAGAGATTTGACGTTTATATCTATATCTATGGAATAATCTGGATACCTGTGACGGAGGGATTATACGTATGCAATGACCACGACATGTATGGTTTAGTGAGTTTATCTGTGTTCGTCATAATTTACGGGTGGGTAAATTATGGACAAAAAATTGGATTTCGTGACGGATATGCCTGAACCTAGAGAGTCTCACTAATGAAATATACTAGTAAAACACTGAGGTAATTTTTATGAATAATATTGATTATTTATAAATCGTTTAACAGTTAAACAAAAGATACATGCAAATGGACCTTTTGGTCATTTCCTAATTAATGTGTATTTGTATTTAATATATGATTTTATTAAATACACATTAATTAATTGTCAAATTATGATATTTGACATATATCATTAATATATGTATTTGGATTATTTAAAGTAAATATAATACATATATTTAAAATATTTTTAATTAATTAATTAATTGATTATTTAATTGTTAAATAATTCAATTAATTAAAATATAAATATCTACCATTATGATAAAGTTAGTAAATGATTAAGTAGTGTATATGTTTGACTTTACATGAAAGAAAATGTTGTCAAATGACATTTGGCTTCTTTATTTTTGGTTAGAAAATGAAAATATATTTTTCTCCTTTTTAAAGCCAAATTCGGCCAACCCTAAATTTACAAGGGTTTATTTTTTTCATTTGCTACACACTTGTTCAAGCCTCCAAAAACATAAACAAAAAGAGACTTGAGAGAAAAAGAGAAGAAACTGTAGGGGTTATTTAGGGGGTGAATCCGGTAACGCAGCGGAAGCGGTGAAAATCCGATTTTCAGATTTCAAAACTTTTTCTCGGATTAATTAAATAAACATATTTATTTAATATTCCAATAATCAATTATGAAAATAAATCAATAAAACAATTTTAAGTGAATTTACCGAAATGCCCTTACTTTGGTATTTTGTCCGTTTTAGTCCGAAATTGATCCAATCAATTTTGAATGATTCTAAATCATTTCTAAGATGAACTTATGATGTTCAAAACATCAAAAACACAAAGGAACCAAAATCCCCAATTTTTCTTATCTTGGCCGAATGCACCATTTGGTGCCCAAGTTGACCATTTGGTCTTTTCATGCTTCAAAACTCATCCAAATGAAATCCAATCAACATGAAACTTTGCATGCATCATATACACACCCAAATGCCTCAACATATATGAAAACCCCCAAATTTGGAATTAGTTAAAAACCCTAATTTTTCAATTTCCCAAATTGGACAAATTAGACCAATACATTAAATCAATTACTTCAATCATCATTCTTCCATCCAATCCAAGTCTCAACACAATGAAACAACTCAAGATCAAATCTAGGTCATTTAAGAGTGGGTCAATAACTCTAGATTAGCAACATGGTTTCAAAAACCTTAAAAGAATGTTTATAACTACAATAGTTACAACCTTTCTTCATTACACATGCTCAACACTTTCAACCAAATTTCCATCATCAAAAACACAAGAAATAATGAAAAGAATAACTTAAGAACATCACAAGATGTTGCCTAGATCCTAAGGAACAAATTCCTTCTAATAGTAAGTTTGAAAAACTTACAAAATCCAAGCTTTTCTTTAAGTTTTTCCTTTTCTCCTTCACTTGCTTCTTTGTTTTTTTAATGGTGTTCTTGTAAAGTGTATTAGGTTAACTTGAAATGAAAAAATGAAAACAATATATACTTGTGCACAAAATGGCCATTGGCCGAAATTCACAAACATATATCAATAATTTTCATTTCAATTTCATTTCAAAAATATGTTAACAACTTGCATAAATATCTAATAACACTTTAATGATATTTATATTAAAGTCAACAAAGGCAACATAATCATTTACTTTAAATATCCTAATGTAAGATATTTATATTTTAATTAATTTAATCATTTAACAATTAAACAATTAATTAATTAATCAAATACAAATATATTAAATATATGTATAATATTTACATTAAATATTAAAAATATATATTCATTTAGGATATAAGTCAAATAACTCATTTTGACTATTAATTAATGTGTATTTAAATTAATCAAGTATTAAATGTAAATACACAATAATTAAGTAAATGACTATCGGGTCCTTTAGCACGTATCTTGCGTTTAACCTTTAAACGACTTTGTAAATAATCAATATTATTTATTAATGTTGCTCTAGTGCTCTACGAGTATGTTTCATTATTGAGACTCTCTAGATTCAGGTATATCCGTCACGAAATCAAATTTCATGTCCATAATCTATCCACCCGTAGATTATGACGATCACGGATAATCTCGCTGAACCATACAGGTCGAGGTCATGGCAAATGTATAATTCCTCCGTCACAGGTATCCGGATAAATCCCAGAGATATAGATGTAAACGTCAAATCTCTATCGGGATTATCCAGTCGACTATTCTATTAGCAATCTCAAAAAGAATGTTTAGAACTAGCTTCTAAACTTTACCACGGGCCCATGGTTTTATCTGATTGCTAATCATATGGACTACTTATGCTCTGGTACACAGAACTGACAGATCCTATCTTGATACACATAGGACACCCTGAGGATCTATCTACACCCAACGAACAGGCGGAGGTCTGATCTAAATAGATCGGTGACGTGACTGCCGTCTAAGTGTAGAAGATGTCTCATGCGCCCACAATGGAATCTCAAGTCTAAGAATCACAAGTGCTACTCAACCCAAGAAGATTCTTATTGACGCTGGTGTACCATCCATTAAGAATCTTCGGTGAGTCATTCAGTGTTTATCCGCTATAAACACCTACACGTCTATACTAGTCTCCAAGACTTATGGTTCATTGAGAAACCATTGGAATCATATATTCCAGTATACGACATGTACCGGTCTCAACGGGTTTACTATACTGACCAAGTAGTGTAAACCTTGACCAGGAACTGTCTGAGAATGACAACGTTATGATACATCTCAATGTCCGTTGCGACGCTTTTGCAACGGTATCATGACTAATCATTCTAGGGTCATTATGTCTTTACCATATAGAAATATAGATTATATTATAGAAACTGCATATATTATTCATAATAATAATGTTTTACAGAAGTATTTAACAGAAATACAACCGGGAATTTGCGCTCTGAGCACCAACCCCAACAAAATCTCCCACTTGCTCTAGTGCCAATATCGATTGTATCTAATACCCATCGACTCCACGTGTTTATCAAACAACTTCGGAGGTATGGCATTCGTCAGCGGGTCTGCTACATTATCATCACTCGGTACCTTGCACACGACAATATCCCCTCGCGACACGATCTCTCGAATGATGTGGTACTTGCGTTCCACATGCTTCGACTTCTGATGCGCCCTCGGTTCCTTTGCTTGCGCAATGGCTCCAGTATTATCACAGTATAACGGAATCGCATTCTCGATACTTGGGACAACTCCCAATTCTGTGATAAGTTCTTTATCCACACAGCCTCTTTTGCAGCTTCAGAAGCTGCAATATATTCCGCCTCAGTGGTGGAATCAGCTGTCGATCCCTGTTTGGAACTCTTCCAACAAACTGCACCTCCGTTAAGGGTAAAGACAAATCCAGATGTAGACTTTCTATCATCGGGATCGATTGGAAATCGGAGTCTGTATACCCATTAACCTGTAGTTGTTTCCTCCATATATTATTACTTATCCTTAGTACCTTTAAGATACTTTAGGATATGTTTAATGGCTATCCAATGGTCATTACCTGGATTGGACTGATATCGACTAGTTACGCTAACAGCGAAACTGATATCAGGCCTCGTACATAACATGGCATACATTATGCTACCCCAAACATGAAGCATAAGGTTGGTTAGAATTCTAACCTTCTCATCTTCTGTTTGTGGAACATCTTCTTGGAAAGATGAATCCCATGTCTGAACGGTATGTTTGCTGTCTTTACAATTACCAAAGCTATACCGTTCCAAGATCTTATCTACGTACGTTGATTGGGATAACCCAATCAGCCTCCTTTGTCTATCTCTATAGAGTTTTATCCCTAAAAACATAGGAAGCTTCTCCCAGGTCCTTCATGGAGAAATTCTTACAGAGGTACGCTTTCACGCTTTGCAACATACCTAATCATTAAATCATTCCCATTAGGATGTCATCAACATATAGGACTAAAAATACGACCATGCTCCCACTGGCCTTCTGATACACACAGGATTCTTCCGAATTCTTGAGAAAACCAGACGATCTAATAATCTCATCGAATCGAAGATTCCAACTTCGTGAAGCTTGTTTAAGTCCATAAATGGACTTCTTAAGCTTACATACCATGCCCGAGGTTTCGCTGGATGTGAAACCTTCCGGCTGTTCCATATAGATTTCTTCATCAAGAAATCCATTTAGAAAAGCCGTTTTGACATCCATTTGCCAAATCTCGTAGTCATGATACGCAGCTATAGAAAGCAAAATCCGGATAGACTTAAGCATTGCTACGGCGAAAAAGTTTCATCGTAGTCGACGCCAGGTCGCTGCGTGTAACCTTTTGCTACCAGTCGGGCCTTGTAAGTTTCCACCTTACCGTCAGGCCCGCGCTTCCTCTTGTAAACCCATTTACAAACGATAGGAACAATTCCTTCGGGAAGCGGAATCAAGTCCCAAACTTGATTTTCATGCATTGAGTCTATCTCGGATTTCATGGCACTTTGCCATTTCACGGAGTCGATGTCCAACATCGATTCTCTATAGGTGAAAGGATCTGTCTCTTCAACTAAGAGAACATCCAGACTCTTTTCTTGTATCAAATACAAGCGTTCAGGAGGTCTAGATACCCTTTCCGACCTACGGAGAGTGTGTGTGTTGAAGGTTCTTCATCTACTTGAACTTCAGGTTCCTCCGTTGGTTCGTTGTTTTCAGGTTGGACTTCATCAAGCTCAACCTGTCTATGATCACCACCTTCTGACAAAATTCTACTTCTAGAAATTTTGCGAAGCGAGCTACGAACACATTTCGATGCTCGGTATCATAGAACAGATATCCCCTCGTGTTCGAGGGATATCCAACAAACCTAAACTTTTGCCCTCGAGGCGAAAGCTTACTTTGCTGAGTTACCCTGACATAGGCAGGACAACCCCAAACCTTACTATAATTAAGATTGGTCTCCTACCGAACATATCTGATACGGTGTCGTAGGAACAGCCTTTGAAGGAATCTTATTCAAAAGATGTGCAGCTGTTAAGAGACAGTAGCCCCATAAGTTAATAGGGCAAATCTGTGAAACTCAACATCGATCGGACCATATCCAATAAAGTCCGATTTCTCCTTTCAGATACACCATTGTGCTGTGTGTTGTGGTAGGAGGATATTGAGCGAGAATCCCATTCTCCTTCATATAATCCATGAACTCACCACTCATATATTCACCGCCTCGATCTGATCGAAGACATTTAATATATTACCAGTTTGTTTTTCTACTTCATTTCGGAACTCTTTGAACTTTTCAAAGGTTTCTGATTTATGTCGCATCAAATACACATAACCGTACCGTGATAAATCATCGGTAAAGGTAACAAAGTACGAATAACAACTGTGAGCAGTTTGACTTAGTGGACCACATACATCAGAATGTACGAGTTCCAGTAAGCTAGTGGCGCGGTGTCCAACACCAGAAAATGGGGCTTTGGTCATCTTACCCTGAATACAGGATTCACAAGTTGGATAGGATTCAATGGTAAGATCTGATATCAAACCATTCCTAACCAATGGGTAAGGCGTTTAACGCCAATGTGACCAAGTCTCATATGCCAAAGTTCAGTATTATTAATTACAGGTAATCTACGTTTATTAACTCCAGTATTTAATATATCTTTTGAAGCTTGCAATGTATAATGACCATGCTGGTTTGGACAACAAAGGATCTGAATATTATTTTTATCATATAAATACAAAGAACTATTCTTAATATTAATACAAAAGCCTTCTGTATCTAATACAAAAAGTGATATAATATTAGCGACACATCCCGGTACAAAATGACAGTCATATAACAAAAGTGTCCCATTCGGCAATGAGATCTCGCATACTCCCACTGCAACTGCATCCAAAGAGTCTCCACTCCCGAATCGCAACTGCATCTCTCCAGGCTTCAGTTCCTACTTTCCTTCAGCACCTGCAACGAATTGCAAATGTGAATGGGACAAGCAGAATCTAAAATCCAGTTGGATGTAACGGCTTCACAAGCCAAAGATAAATCAATAACTGGAAAAATAAAAGTATCTGATGTAGAAGCTCTGTCTCTCATCAGCTGGGCAATGTAATCAGGACAGTTCCTTTTCCAGTGCCCGACTTTGCCGCAGTGGTGGCATTTGTCTTCAGAAGCCCTTTTGGGCTTTGCAATCTTCGCCTGTGTTGAGGACCAAAAACCTTCTTCTTCTTCTTGCCTTTCTGTTCTTTCCCTTGGACCATCCTTGGGAAGAAGCCGAAAGAGAAGTAGTTCTAGGAGGGCGAGTCGGTACTCCCTTCTTAAGGTCCTCTTCTGCCGTGAGCAACATCCTATGTAGCTCCTGGTAGGTACAGACAGTCCCGTGCAAGTTGAAGTACATCACGAACTGGCGAAATGAAGCTGGCAGTGAACCAAGAATGACACTCCTACCGAGAATGTCATTCAAGATGAGATTATGTTGCCTCAATTGATCGATCAAATCGATCATCTGAAGAACATGTGGGCTGACACTCTGCCCCTCATCCAGACGCGTATGGAACAGTTCCATGGCGACTTTGTGAACAATAACTTGTTCCTGGTTCTCAAACGATTGTCTCAATCGCGTCATCATACTATAGGAATCTAACATACCATAGTACTGTTGCTTGAGTTTCGGAGACAGTGAACTAAGGATGTATGATTTAACCCTTAAATCATCATCCTTCCAAGTTTCAAAAACTTGGCGTTCCTCCTCCGAAGCATCCTCGCCCACTGCAAGGGGCAACAGACCCTCAAGAACATAACCCAGCTTCTCGGAATCGAGGACAATCCTCAAATCCAATTCCCAGCCTGCAAAGTTCTCAGCGCCTTTCAGTTTGTTCGCATCAAGCATACGCGCAAACTGATTTGTGGATTGTGCCGCCATCGCCAATCTATCATATAGATCACGAAAAACGGTTAGCAGAAATTAAAGCAGTTTCATATAATATCAAAAGCATAAACTAGATCATGGATTTTTAATCTAATATGCCCCTCCCACTAAATCATGCAATACTGTAATCCCAAAACAGAATACAAATATTTAATAATAAAATTAAATACTAATAGTGAAAAGTGGATCCCGTGAATATATTTCGGCTCACAGCAGAGGCACGGTCTCGCCTACGTATATTCATCAGGTAGACAACTCATTTGTCAATCATTCACTAATGACTCCTAAGTTCCCGGTCCTAGTGTAGGCACTGCATTTTTACACATAAACCCGATGAGGAGTCTTATTTGGAGACAACTACCTTTTAAGTCACGGAGGTCACGGGAAACAGACGTCGGAAGGGGAAATTCAGAATAAACAAGGTTCACTGTTTTCGTTCGTGCTGCGTTCGTGTTTACGTTCGAACGTCAAACGGATTGCGGGCGTTCGTGCCGCGTTCGAGGAAGCATTCGAACGGTGTCGGTAATTCTGGTTTTGCTGCTAGCCTCTCATCCAGCCCAATTAGCCCCCCAAAGCCCATAAAACACATCCCAATTTAAATAAATAAAATTAATTAAAACATTAACTAAATAAGATAATAATTAAATTAATTAATAATTAAATAAGACATATACCAAACATAAAATAAACAATTACCAACTTAAACTAAAATCATGCCTAAATTAAACAAATCACACACTAAATCAAAATATAATCATGCCTAATTAAAATCAATCAACCAATTATATTCCCAATCTAATAAGATTAGTCCCAAATCTAAAATATTGTATTCCTAATCCAAGCCAATCAAATATTCAACCTTCCCTATCTAGCCAAGATTTGTCCCCCCTCAATCTTTGACTTCCCTTAACCAAACCAAATCAAATCCTTTGACTTCCCTTAACCAAACCAAATCAAATCCCTTTCCTTGTCAAGCCCAACCCTTTGCCTATAAAAAGAACCCTTCACCAACCTTCTCAACCCTAGCTAGTTGGTCCCCTAGTCCCTAACTCATACACAACACACATAAAAATTACAGGAGGAACACACCCAAGGAAACAATAAGCAAAAGATAAAGAGGAAAAGGCAGCGAAACCACAAGGAAACAATAGCAAAAGACGGAAAACGACGACTCAAAACAGTAAGACAACGAACGAGAACAGTGAACCAGTGAACCAGGAGAGTTGCGGAGCATCCCCCCTTCCGACAATCGTGTACCGTACATCCGAGAGATGATTTAAAAGGTTAGACCTGAGGGTACCTTTTCATTAGTTTATATTCGTTTTATTATTATTATTATTGCATTCTATTCGCATGAGAGTCGTTTATGGAAGCATGTTGTGGCTTGAATGAAATGGAAGAGTGTCGTCTCTTGTGGTATATAGGATGGAAACCCAGACGTAAATTCCGTAGCCGAATCCGATGGACGGTAGTGCGGTCTGTACATGTGACACAACTCCACGTACCACTTGAGTAAACGGCACATTCTCTTGTTTTGTGTTGCTTTTATGTATTTATTTTTGTCATTTAAATTCTGCATGTTGCTTATTTATGCATGACTCAATCGAGCGCATGGGCTTAGTAAGTGGAATGAAAGATCCCCTATGGGGAGGGGTTAAAGCCCTTTACCACGATGCTTTGCCGCGCCGATTGATGTGTGTTCGGTTGGATGCAAGACACGTTCAATCGGACATACTTAGAATAATATGATTGTCTTTATGTTTGTATGCATGATGTGATGTGACGCGCATGGGCTTAGTATGTTGGTCTAAAGGTCCTCTCTTTGAGAGATCAAGAGCCCCAAAAGGCCACCTTTACGGCAGTACTTCACCGCGCCCCCTTATTTCGTTGTTTATGTATTGCGTCCCATTTTATGCATCAGTTCTGTTCCCGTTCGAACGCGTTTACGAACGCAACTCGAACGCGCATGTATTTTTGCCTTATCATGCATCAGGTCTCATTTCCGTTCGAACGCGTTATCAAACGCCATACGAACGCGAGCATTCTGTTTCATTTCCGTTCGAACGCGTGTACGAACGCTACTCGAACGTGAGCATTCTGTTTCATTTCCGTTCGAACGCGTTTACGAACGCTACTCGAACGTGAGCATTCTGTTTCATTTCCATTCGAACGCATTTACGAACGCTACACGAACGTGCACACACTGAACTGAGTCTGTCTTATCATATTCATGCATAATTGCCTCTTGGTTGATCTTTCTTGTGTTATGTAGCCAACTGTATTATTTGTATTCAAGCATGATTATGTTGTTCTTAGTTTTCCATAACATAGGATTGAAATATGTTCATGAGATTGCCATGTGACGTTGCATGTTGTGATGAACTTGTTGAGGTATGCATATGAATTTAGAAGTATGATATTCTTGGAAATAAATGTTATTTAAGCCTGGTTAAATTATTATATAAATCCTTTTTATTACAAGTGGACATAAGTAAGGGACCATTCCGAACCCAACGGTTTGAGGTCTTCCCTTGCGAGGGGTGAGTGCGGCCTTAAATCTTTGTCCCGGTTCACACCGGGTGGCGACTCCATGTTATGTAATTCTTCCCATCTAGGCCGCGAGCCTAGGAACGGCGTCGCCCAGGTCCTGTGCTCCCACAGTCTGGCGACTCCACTGGGGATAGAAAGTTGGCCCCGAAATATTGTCTTGTAATGTTTGGATTTATGTTTTAAATTGACCGTGTCTATAGTGGATAAAGTGAGGGTTTAATCAACAAGGCATTTTTAGGCTAGGTAATGGTTTGGTGTCTTCCTTCATTCACTACCTTTCTAGAAGGAAAAGCTATGAAGGCACCTAGATAGCCATCTACTCGTAGCCTTTGTGATGGACTAATTTGGAGGACTCGTTGTTTATTCCTGACAACAAGCGATAAGAGCCTAAGAGGCTTGGGTATTTAAGTGAGCCTCGCTCCACCTTCCCTCTGGGGGATCTACAACGGGAAATCCATTTGACAGTCCGTCACACACCATAGCTCATTGGCACGTACCTTAGTGTATAAAAAGGGTGCGCTCACTTGGTTGCTCGAACCCTTGAGTGGGGAGACCTAGTTGTGGGCCATCCTTCGCCGGTGAGAGCCTTTGTATATACCCTTACTAACCCACCCATAGACCAGGTTGGCTAAAGTAACAATTATTTCCTTGAATATGTGCTTGTGGACCATCCTCATTTGGATGCAGTTGGACTATTGTTAGGAATGCGGGCTTGCTGGGCCATTTAAACTGGGGCAAGTTCGCACCTTATGAGTATTAGGCCAAAAGCTTCTGAAATGTTGATGGGCCACTTTGTAAAAAATATTATGTCATGTTTGCATCATCTTCCTTGTATGCTTGTGTTTGGGAACATCGTCGTTTGGATCCATTTGGACCATTTGTCATGAGATATGGGCTTGTTGGGCCATTTAAACTGGGACAAGAACGTATCTTATGACGATTGGGCCAAAAGGCTTCTAAATAACAGTGGGCCATTTTATGATTGTGTTCGGAATATTATCATTTGGATTTAGTTGGGCTCTTTGCCATAAGACATGAACTCGTTGGGCCATTTAAACTGGGACGGGTTCACTCTTATGACAGTTAGCCCGAAAGATTCTAAAATGATAACAGGCCGATTTGTGTGAAATTTTAATTGATTTAGTATGTTATACACATCTCATGCACTCATGCATACATACATCATGTTAACCCTTGTATTCTGAAAGCCATCATAGATACATGTTGGTTAGGGAAGAGGACAGACTTGTCAAAAGACCAAGCAGCCACCAGGAGTACCGGCAAAAGACATAACCCAACGGGATAGGAAACCCAATCATGCATGCATGCATACACGTAACATATTCGCATCCTTTTTTGTGTTGTTCTGTTTTGTAATAACAGGTTTCAGAGAGAGAAAAAGAGAAAGCGTCAAATGCAAGCCAACCAGAAGCAGTAACAGTACAATAGCAGAGTTTCGGGAATGAATCCCAAGGGAATGAATCATAGGGCCGAGGCCCACGTCGTCTGAATTTGGAATGAATCCGAGGAATGAATCCCAGGGTCGAGGCCCACATTCAGTATCAGTCTGGGGGCGAGGCCCATATCAGTATCAGTCTGGGGGAAGGCCCATATCAGCAGTATCAATCTTGGGGCGAGGCCCATATCAATATCAGTTTAGGGCGAAGCCCACATCATTCCAGGGTCGAGGCCCACATCAGCAGAATTTTGGAATGAATCCAGGGAATGAATCCTAGGGTCGAGGCCCACATCAGCAGAATTTTGGAATGAATCCAGGGAATGAATCCCCAGGGTCGAGGCCCACATCAGCAGAATTTTGGAATGAATCCAGGGAATGAATCCCAAGGCCGAGGCCCGCATCAGCAGAATTTTGGGATGAATCCCGAGGGTCGAGGCCCACATCAGCATCAATCTGGGGGCGAGGCCCATGTCAGTAGCAGTTGGGGCCGAGGCCCACTTCAACATCAGTTTTGGGAATGAGTCCCAGGGTCGAGGCCCACATCAAACACAGTTTGGGAATGAGTCCCAGGGTCGAGGCCCACATTACATCAGTATCAGCATTGCCGGGTATGGCATTCTGGGGGCGAGGCCCATATTACATCAGATCAGTTCTGCCAAGAATGGCACTCCGAGAATGGAGATATAGTCCGGGAATGGGCAGTTCAAGAATGAACAAGTCGGAAATGACACTCCGAGAATGGAGATATAGTCCGGGAATGGGCAGTTCAAGAATGAACAAGCCGGGAATGGCACTCCAAGAATGGAAGCACGGTTCGGAAATGGACCACTCTCTTATCAGCAATGGTTCAGAAATGGACCACTCTCATATCAGTAACGGTTCGGAAATGGACCACTCTCTTATCAGCAACGGTTCGAAATGGACCATCATCTCATCACTTGCCGAAAATGGCACTCCGAAAATGGAGCATGGTTCGAAATGGACCATCATCTCATCACTCGCCGAAAATGGCACTCCGAAAATGGAGCACGGTTCGAAATGGACCATCATCGCAACAGTTCGGGAATAAAGCCCACATTCAGTACAGTCAGGGAACAAAGCCCAGAGGAAGAAAGCCTCATATCAGTATAAGTTTGAGAATAAAGCTCAAGGGGAAGAAAGCCTCATGTCAGCACAGTTCGAGAATAAAGCCCACACTCAATACAGTTCAGGAAGAAAGCCCACATTCAGTTCAGCTCAAGGGGAAGAAAGCCTCATGACAGTACAGTTCAGGAAGAAAGCCTACATTCAGTTCAATTCGGGAATAAAGCCCACACTCAGTACAGTTCAGGAAGAAAGCCTGCATTCAACACAGTTTGAGAACAAAGCTCAAGGGGAAGAAAGCCTCATATCAGTATAGTTTGAGAACAAAGCTCGGGAGGAATAAAGCCTCATATCAGTATAAGTTTGAGAACAAAGCTCAAGGGGAAGAAAGCCTCATGTCAGTACAGTTCGGGAACAAAGCCCAGAGGAAGAAAGCCTCATCTCATCTCAACAGTTCGGGAATAAAGCCCAGAGGAAGAAAGCCTCATCTCATCGCAACAGTTCGGGAACAAAGCCCAGAGGAAGAAAGCCTCATCTCATCTCAACAGTTCGGGAATAAAGCTCGGGAGGAATAAAGCCTCATCTCAACAGTTCGGGAATAAAAGCCCGGAGGAATAAAGCCTCATCTCAATACAATACACGAAAGATGCCGAAAATGGCGCTCTAAAAATAGAGCACGGTTCGGGAATGAACCAGGGGTCGCAGCACCTCACCACCAAATCAACGCAACTCAACACATGGTAAGTCAAGTGGCAGCTGGCGAGCCAGGTAAGTAGAAATGCATTGCATAACTTTGATAGGATTGTCACTGTTGCACATTACACAAGTCCCATCAAAGTGGGGGCGACTGTAGGCACTGCATTTTTACACATAAACCCGATGAGGAGTCTTATTTGGAGACAACTACCTTTTAAGTCACGGAGGTCACGGGAAACGGACGTCGGAAGGGGAAATTCAGAATAAACAAGGTTCACTGTTTTCGTTCGTGCTGCGTTCGTGTTTACGTTTGAACGTCAAACGGATTGCGGGCGTTCGTGCCGCGTTCGAGGAAGCGTTCGAACGGTGTCGGTAATTCTGGTTTTGCTGCTAGCCTCTCATCCAGCCCAATTAGCCCCCCAAAGCCCATAAAACACATCCCAATTTAAATAAATAAATATTAATTAAAACATTAACTAAATAAGATAATAATTAAATTAATTAAATAATTAAATAAGACATATACCAAACATAAAATAAACAATTACCAACTTAAACTAAAATCATGCCTAAATTAAACAAATCACACACTAAATCAAAATATAATCATGCCTAATTAAAATCAATCAACCAATTATATTCCCAATCTAATAAGATTAGTCCCAAATCTAAAATATTGTATTCCTAATCCAAGCCAATCAAATATTCAACCTTCCCTATCTAGCCAAGATTTGTCCCCCCTCAATCTTTGACTTCCCTTAACCAAACCAAATCAAATCCTTTGACTTCCCTTAACCAAACCAAATCAAATCCCTTTCCTTGTCAAGCCCAACCCTTTGCCTATAAAAAGAACCCTTCACCAACCTTCTCAACCCTAGCTAGTTGGTCCCCTAGTCCCTAACTCATACACAACACACATAAAAATTACAGGAGGAACACACCCAAGGAAACAATAAGCAAAAGATAAAGAGGAAAATGCAGCGAAACCACAAGGAAACAATAGCAAAGACGGAAAACGACGACTCAAAACAGTAAGACAACGAACGAGAACAGTGAACCAGTGAACCAGGAGAGTTGCGGAGCATCCCCCCTTCCGACAATCGTGTACCGTACATCCGAGAGATGATTTAAAAGGTTAGACCTGAGGGTACCTTTTCATTAGTTTATATTCGTTTTATTATTATATTATTGCATTCTATTCGCATGAGAGTCGTTTATGGAAGCATGTTGTGGCTTGAATGAAATGGAAGAGTGTCGTCTCTTGTGGTATATAGGATGGAAACCCAGACGTAAATTCCGTAGCCGAATCCGAATGGACGGTAGTGCGGTCTGTACATGGGACACAACTCCACGTACCACTTGAGTAAACGGCACATTCTCTTGTTTTGTGTTGCTTTTATGTATTTATTTTTGTCATTTAAATTCTGCATGTTGCTTATTTATGCATGACTCAATCGAGCGCATGGGCTTAGTAAGTGGAATGAAAGATCCCCTATGGGGAGGGGTTAAAGCCCTTTACCACGATGCTTTGCCGCGCCGATTGATGTGTGTTCGGTTGGATGCAAGACACGTTCAATCGGACATACTTAGAATAATATGATTGTCTTTATGTTTGTATGCATGATGTGATGTGACGCGCATGGGCTTAGTATGTTGGTCTAAAGGTCCTCTCTTTGAGAGATCAAGAGCCCCAAAAGGCCACCTTTACGGCAGTACTTCGCCGCGCCCCTTATTTCGTTGTTTATGTATTGCGTCCCATTTTATGCATCAGTTCTGTTCCCGTTCGAACGCGTTTACGAACGCAACTCGAACGCGCATGTATTTTTGCCTTATCATGCATCAGGTCTCATTTCCGTTCGAACGCGTTATCAAACGCCATACGAACGCGAGCATTCTGTTTCATTTCCGTTCGAACGCTTGTACGAACGCTACTCGAACGTGAGCATTCTGTTTCATTTCCGTTCGAACGCGTTTACGAACGCTACTCGAACGTGAGCATTCTGTTTCATTTCCGTTCGAACGCATTTACGAACGCTACACGAACGTGCACACACTGAACTGAGTCTGTCTTATCATATTCATGCATAATTGCCTCTTGGTTGATCTTTCTTGTGTTATATAGCCAACTGTATTATTTGTATTCAAGCATGATTATGTTGTTCTTAGTTTTCCATAACATAGGATTGAAATATGTTCATGAGATTGCCATGTGACGTTGCATGTTGTGATGAACTTGTTGAGGTATGCATATGAATTTAGAAGTATGATATTCTTGGAAACAAA
The DNA here is from genome assembly GCA_019454045.1 of Zanthoxylum bungeanum. NCBI lineage: Eukaryota > Viridiplantae > Streptophyta > Magnoliopsida > Sapindales > Rutaceae > Zanthoxylum > Zanthoxylum bungeanum. The sequence goes on along the minus strand of SKCR01044596.1, from coordinate 18,375 downwards.
TGTTATTTAAGCCTGGTTAAATTATTATATAATCCTTTTTATTACAAGTGACATAAGTAAGGGACCATTCCGAACCCAACGGTTTGAGGTCTTCCCTTGCGAGGGGTGAGTGCGGCCTTAAATCTTTGTCCCGGTTCACACCGGGTGGCGACTCCATGTTATGTAATTCTTCCCATCTAGGCCGCGAGCCTAGGAACGGCGTCGCCCAGGTCCTGTGTTCCCACACCTGGCCGTTTCTCTTTGTCGCTGCGAAGGCAGGCCCACAAGGAGACATATCAAGGTTAAACTCATCAATAGTAAACTCAAGTTACTTACGCAATCATGACAGCTAGGGCACGTTCAGAATTCCGCTTTTACTTGAATTTACCTAGTATCTGATATACATCCGGTATAAATAAATCTTTATCGGCTACATCCTCACAGCAGAGGCACGGTCTCGGATGTAGTCACAAAGAAGTATTCATAAACCGTATTGACAAGACGGACCATATAACATGCATCAAATACAAAATTACATTCAAACCTTATTATTAGGGATTTTCCGCTAAGTGTCATACACCCTAAATCTAACCAATTTAGATCCTAATTAGCATGCATAAAGTCAAGAAAACATGATTAAACATTGATTCAATGAAGGCTAATCATATTAGGTGGCCTAGAATCAGACTCGCTCTGATACTATTTTGTAGGGGTTATTTAGGGGGTGAATCCGGTAACGCAGCGGAAGCGGTGAAAATCCGATTTTCAGATTTCAAAACTTTTTCTCGGATTAATTAAATAAACATATTTATTTAATATTCCAATAATCAAATTATGAAAATAAATTCAATAAAACAATTTTAAGTGAATTTACCGAAATGCCCTTACTTTGGTATTTTGTCCGTTTTAGTCCGAAATTGATCCAATCAATTTTGAATGATTCTAAATCATTTCTAAGATGAACTTATGATGTTCAAAACATCAAAACACCAAAGGAACCAAAATCCCCAATTTTTCTTATCTTGGCCGAATGCACCATTTGGTGCCCAAGTTGACCATTTGGTCTTTTCATGCTTCAAAACTCATCCAAATGAAATCCAATCAACATGAAACTTTGCATGCATCATATACACACCCAGATGCTCAACATATATGAAAACCCCAAATTTGGAATTAGTTAAAAACCCTAATTTTTCAATTTCCTCAAATTGGACAAATTAGACCAAATACATTAAATCAATTACTTCAATCATCATTCTTCCATCCAATCCAAGTCTCAACACAATGAAACAACTCAAGATCAAATCTAGGTCATTTAAGAGTGGGTCAATAACTCTAGATTAGCAACATGGTTTCAAAAACCTTAAAAGAATGTTTATAACTACAATAGTTACAACCTTTCTTCATTACACATGCTCAACACTTTCAACCAAATTTCCATCATCAAAAACACAAGAAATAATGAAAAGAATAACTTAAGAACATCACAAGATGTTGCCTAAATCATAAGGAACAAATTCCTTTCTAATAGTAAGTTTGAAAAACTTACAAAATCCAAGCTTTTCTTTAAGTTTTTCCTTTTCTCCTTCACTTGCTTTCTTGTTTTCTTTAATGGTGTTTCTTGTAAAGTGTATTAGGTTAACTTAAAATGAAAAAATGAAAACAATATATACTTGTGCACAAAATGGCCTTTGGCCGAAATTCACAAACATATATCAATAATTTTCATTTCAATTTCATTTCAAAAATATGTTAACAACTTGCATAAATATCTAATAACACTTTAATGATATTTATATAAAGTCAACAAAGGCAACATAATCATTTACTTTAAATATCCTAATGTAAGATATTTATATTTTAATTAATTTAATCATTTAACAATTAAACAATTAATTAATTAATCAAATACAAATATATTAAATATATGTATAATATTTACATTAAATATTAAAAATATATATTCATTTAGGATATAAGTCAAATAACTCATTTTGACTATTAATTAATGTGTATTTAAATTAATCAAGTATTAAATGTAAATACACAATAATTAAGTAAATGACTATCGGGTCCTTTAGCACGTATCTTGCGTTTAACCTTTAAACGACTTTGTAAATAATCAATATTATTTATTAATGTTGCTCTAGTGCTCTACGAGTATGTTTCATTATTGAGACTCTCTAGATTCAGGTATATCCGTCACGAAATCAAATTTCATGTCCATAATCTATCCACCCGTAGATTATGATGATCACGGATAATCTCGCTGAACCATACAGGTCGAGGTCATGGCAAATGTATAATTCCTCCGTCACAGGTATCCGGATAAATCCCAGAGATATAGATGTAAACGTCAAATCTCTATCGGGATTATCCAGTCGACTATTCTATTAGCAATTTCAAAAAGAATGTTTAGAACTAGCTTCTAAACTTTACCACGGGCCCATGGTTTTATCTGATTGCTAATCATATGGACTACCTATGCTCTGGTACACAGAACTGACGGATCCTATCTTGATACACATAGGACACCCTGAGGATCTATCTACACCCAACGAACAGGCGGAGGTCTGATCTAAATAGATCGGTGACGTGACTGCCGTCTAAGTGTAGAAGATGTCTCATGCGCCCACAATGGCATCTCAAGTCTAAGAATCACAAGTGCTACTCAACCCAAGAAGATTCTTATTGACGCTGGTGTACCATCCATTAAGAATCTTCAGTGAGTCATTCAGTGTTTATCCGCTATAAACACCTACACGTCTATACTAGTCTCCAAGACTTATGGTTCATTGAGAAACCATTAGAATCATATATTCCAGTATACGACATGTACCGGTCTCAACGAGTTTACTATACTGACCAAGTAGTGTAAACCTTGATCAGGAACTGTCTGAGAATGACAACGTCATGATACATCTCAATGTCCGTTGCGACGCTTTTGCAACTGTATCATGACTAATCATTCTAAGGTCATTACGTCTTTACCATATAGAAATATAGATTATATTATAGAAACTGCATATATTATTCATAATAATAATGTTTTACAGAAGTATTTAACAGAAATACAACCGGGAATTGGCGCTCTGAGCACCAACCCCAACAGAAACTAAGAAAAATTAAAGAAAGCTTGGAAATTAGCAAGTATTTCCAACTTTCCATTAAAAGGAAAATTATTCATTTTGTTTTTGGCTACAACATGTGTTGTTCTTGATTTTCTACTTTCTTATGTTTGTGTTATGATGTTTGGAAGCATGAATGAAAAATGTATGCATGTATGTTTATTAAGGTATTCTTATAAATGGTGTATAAGCACACTTTTGATTATTTGATGATCTTATTGCCATTCTAGAGTTGTTAGGCTACTCGTTGATGACCTATAATTGTTCTTGAGTTGTTTCAAAGTTGTGAGACTTGTTTGGTGTTGTAGAGATTAGATTAAAGTGTTGGATTTAGTTAATTTTAGTTAATTTTATTAATTGGATTAATTTGAGAAATTAGGGTTCTTAATCTAAACCAAAATTGAGGCTTTTCATATATGTGTTGTATACTGATGTATATAAAAAAATCATTTGGCGTTGATTGGAAATCATCAAAAGTTATTTTGAATAAATATGGACCAAAATACACCAAGATGAAACTATTGGGGGTTCTCGACAATTTGGTGAAATTTAGGGATTTTTATTATGAGTTGTATTTTGATGCATCTGACATGTATAAATCATTTTGGTAGTGATTTGAAATCACTTAAATTTATATTTTATAAATTAGGACTAAAATGATCAAAATGTAAACCTTTGAGGTCTCACGGCAATTAAGGGAAAAATCTGATTTTTGGGTAAAAAATTCAGGTTTAAGTATTGAGTAATTAGAATGAATAAGTTTATTTTAATTGCCCAAGAAAAATTATTGAAATCGGAAAAATTTATTTTTCCGCATTCCGCTGCGTTACCCGGTAATACCCCCTGAAATCCTCTACACTCAACTCATTAGTGAGAAACTTGCACTGCTAACTAGGAGTTCTCAAGTAAAGGAGAGTCCTAAGAAAGTTTAGGTGAGGAAGCGAGATGACTTCCCATCATCTTCTGAATGCTTTGATCCTAAAAGGCATGATGAGAGCGCACTTCATATTAGTTGTTGCATTCATTTTTCCCCATTGCATGTGTGTCTGCATGTGTTTTATGTTTTTGCATGACTGTATGTTTTTTATTTTCACTGTATATGAGTGTATGTGTTTTGTTTTTGTTATATGCCCCTTGGTATATAAGATGGAAACTCGGACATAAATTTCATAACCGATTTCGAATGGACGATAATATGATCTGCACTCGAGAATACAACATCACGTACCATTGGATAATGGCAAGCCATGTTGTGTCTTTTATTGTTCTTGTGATCAAAAAAAATATATATAAAATGAAAAAAACTAAAAATATTTTGTGGTTTGATAGAGCATGGAAAGCTTATTGCAAGTGATCTTGGAATGTAGGATTTATGGATATGCATGTATAATATGCTTGTACTTTTCTTGATGTTCTATGTGCTTGAGTGTGTATGATAAAAACCATTGATATATCTTGTGCTTCTATTTCACATACATGTTTTTATTATTGTCGATGCTTGGTCTCATATATGAGTTTTTGGACTAGTAGTCTAATCTCTATCATACTTAGATCACTAGATAGTGTGGTCTTTGATTAGATGACCTTATTTTATCATGTGTAAGAGAAAAGAAAAATGAGTCTCAAGTGCAAAAGAGCCATGAGCCAAATTCAAAAGATAAGGGCAAATATCTTTATCTTTTTGGTGAAATTTTGAGATTTTTGTTGTGAGTTGTATTTTGATGTATATAACATGTATAAATCATTTTGGTAGTGATTTGAAATCACTTAAATTATATTTGACAAATTAGGACTAAAATGATCAAAATATAAATCTTTGGGATCCTACGATAATTTAGGGGAAAAATCTGATTTTTGGGTAAAAGTTTCAGTTTTTAAGTATTTAGTAATTAGAATAAATAAATTTATTTTAATTGCCCAAGAAAAATTATTGAAATCGGAAAAATTTATTTTTCCGCGTTCCGCTGCGTTACCCGGTAATACCCCTCTGAAATCCCTTACACTCAACTCATTAGTGAGAAACTTGCACTGCTAACTAGGAGTTCTCAAGTAAAGGACAGTCCTAAGAAAGTTTGGGTAAGGAAGCGAGATGACTTCCCATCATATTCTGAATGCCTTGATCCTAAAAGGCATGATGAGAGGGCACTTCAATATACTTCTTCTTAGTTGTTGCGTTCATTTTCCCCATTACATGCGTGTCTGCGTGTATTTTATATTTTTGCACGACTGTATGTTTTTATTTTCACCGCATATGGGTGTATGTATTTTGTATTATTATATGCCCCTTAGTATATAAGATGGAAACTCAGACATAAATTTCATAGCCGATTCCGAATGGACGGTAGTATGATCTGCACTTGGGAATACAACTCCACGTACCATTGGATAATGACAAGTCATGTTGTGTCTTTTATTGTTCTTGTGATAAAAAAAAAATATATAAAATGAAAAAGACCAAAAATATTTTGTGGTTTGATACATCATTAAAAGCTTGTTGCATGTGATATTGGAATGTAGGATATATGGATATGCATGTATAATATGCTTTTACTTTTCTTGATGTTCTATGTGCATGAGTGTGTATGATAAAAAACCGTTGATATATTTTGTGCTTGTATTTCACATACACGTTTTTATTATTGTCGATGCTTGGTCGCATGTATGAGTTTTTGGACTAGTAGTCTAATCTCTATCATACTTAGCTCACTAGATAGTGTGGTCTTTGATTAGATGACCGTATGTTATCCCTTGTAAAAGAAAAGAAAAAAAAATCAGTTTAAATGAGTTTCAAGTGCAAAAGAGCCAATGAGCCAAATTTAAAAGATAAGGGCAAAAACTCTTGACTCGAAAAAGTTTTTATTTATGAGCTCATCATATTTAGGGGGAGAATATTATAGCATACAACCAATGTTGCTTATTTTCAAGTCATAGTGGCTCTGGGTTTGAACACCTATTTTGTGGACTTGGGGGATATGAGATGAGATTTCTTTGGTTGTGTCCCGCTCATAAAATAAGGTTTTAAGCATTGACTCGTTGCACACTTATTTTTCACATAAGTGCTTGCTATGCTTTGGTGTTTAAGTCATATGCATGCATCTATTATTAACATGTCCAAAAGTAGTGCATATTATTCATGTCATAAATAGTTGAGTACTGACTGGATATCATTGTACTTGTTTGAAGTGTTGTTTTGACATTTTGATTTATTTTTATTTTTGGTTGTATAGTAGTTTTATAATGGGGAACTATCTAAAAAATATAATAAACTACGTGAGTTTTGATTCTTTTCACCTTAAGAGGATATATAGACAACTTAAATTTTTAAAAATTTAAATTCAAGCTCTTTTATTTTATTTTTAATTTAATGTAATATAAATTCAAATTACTAATTTTAAATTATAAATTTCAAATCTCAAATCTCATTTTTATTTTTTTAAAATTTAAATTCAATTTTTAAATAATTAAAAAAATCGAAATCATTCGATTCGATTCGATTCTGGTTTCATATTTTACGGAACCGAAACTGAACCAGAATTATCTGGTTCCATTGCGGTTCTACAAGCGTGAAATCAGGAATCGGACGGTTTGATTTTGATTTGGAATCGGAGACTGAATCTACCAACTAGAGGACTAGAATTGCGAGTGGTCAAAAAATTCTCACTACTCCCATTCCCACATTGTACCTAGGGATGGCAGTGGGTAGGGTATGGTGCGGGTTTTCCATTACCAACCCGCACCCGCATATGTAAATAAATTATCAAACCCGCACCATACCCGTTGCGGGTTTTAATTTTCATTACCAAACCCGCACCGCATATAAAAATAAATTACCAAACCCGCATTGGTACCCAACGGATTTTTTGCGGGTTTTTAAAATATTGAATTACTTTGTGTTCTTAATAATATAATTTTTTTAATTAAATAATTTATTTTTAATTGCTAGCTGTAGTTTTCACATTTGTTTTTCATTTGACATATAGAACATGCAATGTATGTATATACAGTACATAGATAACATAATGTATGAAATACTCAGTACCATATGTTTATTTTTTCATATAAACATAATTAAAACGAGTTATTCCCTTCATAATTATAATGATCTAAATTAGTCCACTCAATCGACAATAGCTAAAAAGTAATCACCAATCTTTGGTCATATTTTTTATGCTAATTGTAATGAAAGTGATGCTTACAAGGCTCAAGTGGTGTAAGTGTAATGAAGAAGCAGGAAAGCTACTGAAGTTGCAGCAAACACTAGCTTATTTTGCTCCTCTCCCGTTTCTGATTATGTGAACTTAATCCAAATTTTTGCATTATAATTTTATTAACGGTGTGATTAAAAAAAAATTAATAGTCATGCAAAAAATCTTCAGTTGGGCAGGTTGCGGGCTGCGACTGAGTGGGAGTGTGGAACTGTGGATTAGTGTTTTAGGTTAGGTTTTGTTAGTTGTTTTTATATGAATGTTTTTTTATATTGTCCTAAAAATATTAATTAATAAAAAATAATATTGCGGGTATATGGATACCCGCAGCGGATACCCGCATTTTTTTCTTAAATACCAAACCCGCACCGCACCCGCAGCGGGTTCTGCTTTAAATTACCAAACCCGCACCGCACCCACTAATATATTTACCAAATCCTACCCATTGCGGGTGGGTTTTTGCGGGTTTATGGGTAAAATTGCCATCCCTAATTGTACCTCGAAATATAAGCCGTAAATTTAGACCAAAATACCCCCAAACCGGCCAAAAGCATAAAGCATAAAGTTAACCAAAAAGCTTTCTGGGTAGTTAAAAAGTTGCTGCCGGTTCTTTGTATGCCAGCCAAAGGAGCACCTGACTGCCAGCTACTTGAAGCAAGTGAACCAGCCTATTGTTGTGGCTTCTCCATACTGTGCTCAGCTTCTATCCTAACAAGTGCTTTTGCATCATTATTTAAAAAGTGGGACCGATAATTGAATCGATGATTAAAAAATTCAATAAATCACTGGTTCGATCGTTGAGTCGTTATGATAAAACCTAACAAAATCAACCGAATTCATAAATAGTTTTATTTAATTAAAAATTATAATATATATAAAAATAAAAATTACACAATACATATAAAAAAATACTATCATTAATTCTAATAATTTATAACATCAAAACAAAATGATTTGGACTAAAAGATGATTTGAAACCTTTTTTATTTTAAAAAAAGAGACTCTAAAATCGGTCTAAATCATCGATTTTGACCGATTTTGATTGGTTTTTTATATGACCGATTTTTAGGGGTTTTTCAAACCAGACTTATGGCCGGTTCCTGATTCAACCAGCCGATCCGATTTTGAAAATACGGTTATATGCATAATTTTTTTCCTCTTAAAATGTTTGAGGAGCTTGGATTTCACAACCAAAATTTAATACATGTTCATAAGCACTTTGACAAAAAAAAAGGTTCTATTTAACAATGATTTAAATCCAGACTGGCCCACATGGACCGGTTGACATGTGGACTGGTCCTTTGACGGTCCGGGTGATATCATTGACTTTATGGATATTAATTTGGTCTAAGAACCCGACCGGTTGAATCACGACCCGACCGAATTGGTCACATGTTGGACAGGTTTCTGACTTTTTTTAAATTTTTTTTATTCAAATTAAAAAAGTAAATTAATTTATTACTATATTTTGATTATAATTTTGGTAAAATTCTTATAATATTTGAAAACATACTAAAACTAGTGCTAATTATATTTTTTTTTTCAAAAAAAAAAAAATTTTTATCATTTTATCATATTTTTATATAAATACACAACAAAATAATAATTTATGTCGACCATTGGTCTTTCCTTTGACTCTTGACCCTCTCGTCATCCTGGATCGATTGACCAGATCGAGTTTTAAAACACTGCTATTAGATATATTTCAAAAGTGCAAATGGTTTAGGACTTAATTGTCAATTCTTGAGTTCGATTTCAGGGGGTACATTTCTTGTAAGAGTTTGTGGCAGTCATAGGTTTTACTTGGTCTGCTTAAGCTCAGATCATGTGGTTTAGCAGTGAGGTTTCCAATGTTCCCAAAAAAAATATATCTAACATGCCTAGTATTTGCCAAAAAATAACATTACACTTGTAATCGGAATTCCAACCTTATACCTCTTGTGTGACACCTTAAAAAATAGTATAAATAAGTCTTTTAGGTGAGCTAACTCAAACTCCAATGAACAAATATGAAAAGTAGTACTTAAGGACAACAAATGACTTTTTTTCCACTACTTTGAACCTAGCTTTAAATATGTCTCATTTGATCTTAAGTTTAAAAGTAGTCATTGTGCATTTCAACAATTATAATCAATCCCATAATTTAACATAACCTAATCATACTCTCATTGTTCAATTTTTAATTGGGTTTGAGTTTTCTCACACTCTTATCTCTGCATACACTAGTGTTTTTTTTTGGGTGAACTAACTCAAACTCCAATGAACAAATATTAAAAGTAGTTCAATCGAAGCCATAAATATGACATTAATACTCATTTTAATCCAAAGATAAAGATATATTAACACACCACTTAAATTAGTGCACTAAATTTGAGAAAGAAATTAAGATGTGTAGAAGTGAGATGGGTTGTCAAGTTTTATGGTAGGTGACTAAACAACCACCTTGGCTTGGACACACATGCCATCTTTGTGTACATTATAATTTTTTTTTAAAAAAATCTCTTCATGACTTCACATACCAAGCCAAATTTCAACACCTCACTCATTTCACTTTGGTGCCAAGATAAAATTATTGCCCCAAAACATGTTGCTTTCTATAGAACAGGAAAAAAGTGCAAACATGAAATTCAATCACAGTGTTGAATTAACACTTAACAATAGGCTTGTGTTTTTTTTTTTTTTTTGCAGCAATGTGTAAAAGAATGAATGAAATAAGAAGAAGAAACTTATATTGTACACTCTTGAAATTTTATTTGAAACCAAGGCATGATGAAGAAGGTCAGTTGGAAATTAAGCCAACAAGTGCTTCATGCTTGTGGCTTCTTCTAATCCACCATTGCTGCAACCCCAAGTGAGCATTGCTGTCTTCTTCATCAGGAGCAGGCAGATTAAGGTCAAGGAAGTTGCGAATTTCGGGTATCGGATTCTCAATTACAATGGTTGGATTGTTCCTAGCTTCCTTGCCACCAACTAGGTGTGACCTCTTGTGACCACCTAATGCTTGGCCTGATGGGAAAACTCTAAGGCAAATTGGACATTCATGCCTTTTCTTTACCCCATAACTTGTATCAACTCTATTATTATTATTATCACAATCAGCAGCAAAGTAATGATCAGCTGAATTCTCATTGTTAATGGATTTGATTAGCTTACTGTCTGCTGTTCGGTCAAGTGAATCCTCAGCTTCAATGCTGTTGTCACTGCTTTCAATTTTTGAACCAAAACAAGCTTTGATCTTTTTGTGGCTAGCTCTGTGACCACCAAGAGCTTGGTATGAGTGAAAGATCTTGTTGCAAGTAGCACACTCAAATTTGCTTCTCATTTGAGAATCCTTGTAGAATTCGGCATCAGAAACATCAGTTGTTATTGATCTTCTCAAAGAATCTGACCTCAGTTCAAGATCATACGAATCACGAATCTTTTTCTTGCTTATTGGTTTATGCTTACTAGAATTCAGCTTCTTAAACTCAATCTTAGGTTCCAAGAACACAGAATTGTTATCAGAAGATTCAGCAACAGAATTCAAGACACCTCTAGAACCCACATCCCTTGAAAGCATCATCAAACACATGGCAAGTTCTTCTTGTTCATAGCCATTGTTGTTATTATTATTATTAGCAACTGAAAAAGAACAAGAATTTGAAGTGGTGTTGGTGGTTATGTACCTTAATGTTCTTCTTTTCGATCTCCTCTTTCGATTGGGAGTAACAGTTTCAGTATCAGATTGGCTATCAGTGACCAGCTTCTGATTAGAACTAGCCCGAGAATTTTGATTAGACACTCTTTCTTTCTCTGAAACAAAACTCATACCTTTCTTTTGTGAAGTGACTGCACTTGAATGATCTGAAATTCTTTTAGACTTCTTTGGGTTCTCTCTGAGGCCATAGCCATTGGTTTCAGTGTCATTAACAGATGGAAGCTTTTTCCTTGCAAGCTGCTCTGTTGGTTCAGTGATGGTGATCATATGAGACCTCATATGACCACCCAAGGATCTGCCACAGGGGAATCTCTTGCTACAGAACTTGCATACATGCTTGAATTCTCTAGCTTCTTCCATTGATTATGATTATGATTATGATGATGAATGAGAGATCAATCAAACAAGCAAAGAAATATGAAGCTTAAAATGTGGTCAAAGAATTTGATTCTTGATCTCATTACACTACAAAAAAGGCTAAAAATAATGAAGAAACAGAGGACCCAGATCAGAAAATCAAGGCAGAAGCAGAATTTTAATGCAAAAAACAAGATCTGTTATGTTAATCAAGTGATAAAAGATTATTATTTTTTATTTTTTATTTATTTTTTTTTAAAAAAAAAAACAAGAAGCAACAACAGGGCCTAGTGATTATGTAGTAGTAGTAGCTAGCTTAATATTTTTGTGGGTAGTTGAAGGATAAATCAAAGTTTGTATTACAAACTTTGTAAGAGAGGTTATGATTTATGAAAACAAAAGCAAGCCAATTAAAGAAGGAAAATTAAAATGGGATTAAAGAGCAAGGAGAGAGAGTGAGCGTTTCTTTTCTCTTTGCTCTTTTTCTCTTAACACATGGAAATACTAAGACAATATATTATATTTTGGAGGAGAAATCCATGCATGGAATTGGAAGCAAAGATAAAAAGAGGTAAAAGTGCAAAGAAAGGTAGCATATAGCAAATCTAACTACCACTTGAGCAATGTTCCTATCGGGAGTTTTTGGGAATAGCCGTCCGCTAAAATCATAAATTTACAATAAAATTAATACTATAAAATTAAAAAAAAAAAATTAATAGTTATTACAATAAAAAAAGTTTAAAAAAAATTATCTCTTTTATTGGAAGATCTATATATTTTAAAACTTGTTTAAGATAAACTCAGGGCGTCTAAAATAACTCTCAACTATTCTTTCCTTTGTCTTGATACTCACACACTCCTACGGAAAGGTTCCACCCTCTGGCTGTTAGTATCTTTTGCTCTCTCTTTCCCCCTTTTACTTAATATAATGTACCTTATGTAAATATTTACAAGTAGATCATATATATCTAGGTGTATAAGGGTCGGGTCAATCCATCGACTTGATTCGATCCGACTTAAAATGATCGGGTTTAAAAATTATAAAATTATTTGCAAGTCGAAAAAATTAATTATTTATGAATTCATCATTATAATATTAACATTTTGACAATTATCCTGAATAATTACAGATATCTAGAACGTGCTATTAATCATTTTAAACATGCATCATATAATCAAATTTTCACGATTAAAGCATGAACATGGAGACTTAGAAAAACGTGAAATTTGTTGAAAAAGATGGAAAACTTAAACCAAGCCGAGATTCCTCTGTCCTTATGTAACATCCGGTAATCCCGACGACTTGTACATTGTCAGAGACCGACGACTATTACGCTATGGAAGGTATGATACATGATGTAAATCATGTTCAAACATGTACGTGTTCACAAAATTATTTTTCGGGTAATCGATAATTCTTCGTAGTTCCGATACGGAATTTAGCCAAAAAAAATACAACTCGGGAAAGCCCTTAGTATATTAGGCATAAATTTTTCATACGATCTTCGATTTTGATGAATTTTATATCGCCGGAAAGCTAAGACGAAGATCTATAAATTTTATGTTGGATATTTTTCCAAATTTTGAAGGAAACTAGGTCTAATTTGGCCATTCATCCAAGATATTTGCACAGTGACGTGAATAAAGAGAAAAAAGAAATTTCCATTTTGATCTATAAGCCCATAGTCTTTCTCACTTGGGTCCAATAATTACAAATGGCCCAATAATCCTAAAATATCTCTCAAACCCCCTAGACTCCTCTAGAAAGAACCAAATAAATCAAGAAGTAAAATGTGAAGCCATTAGCCCATAGTATAGAGAGGTCATTATTCTTTCATCCAAAAGAGGAAAGAAAAAGAGGAAAGAACGTGAGGGAGAAGGGACGAAGGAAAGAAAATGGAGAAAGGAGAGAGTGAGAGGATTGTGATCTTATAAGAAGTTTGGAAGAAGAATGAAGGGAGCTCCAACACAAACCCAAGTCTAGGAAGAATGTAGGAAGGTCTATGGACTTCAAAGAGGAAGCAAGTACATGATTCAGGTGAGTAAGGCTTGATCCAAAATCTTTATATATATTGAGTTGTGAGGATTTGAGGATTGTTGTAGGATGATTAATTAGAAGTTGATGTCATTTGGGTTTTTGTATTAAGAAGTTGATGTTGTGAGGAATCCTAAATATGAAACTAAATTGAAGTCTATGAAAATTGGATATTGTGATGATAATAGAAGGTTAAAATTATGATGATTAGAATATGGATGGTTGATCTAGTTTGTATAAAATAAGGGGTTGGGTTTGATTTGGAGAATGTCATTAGGGAATTTATGCTAGGGCCTGAAATTGGCCTAGCATCGCGACGTTCGTCATTCAGCGTCGCGACACGTAGAAAATAGAGGCTATGCCTCGGGTCTGATCAGGTGGGCGTCACGACGCGAAAAAAGAACATGCTCTCTGCCTGGTTCTGTTTACATAGGCGTCGCAACGTGCCAGACCCGGCGTCGCGACAGGAGGCAGAAACAACTTCATTTCATTTCACATCCAATTTTAAATGTTAGAGGCCACCCTAAGAGTTTCGTATCAACATATATATACACCTTATGATAAGTCGCAAGTATGATACGCTATGTAGTGATAGCAAGTACTTGAATGGATAAACTTAGCCTAATTCCGAAAAATATTCATGTAACGACCGGAGGTCCCTACTACTGATTGACTCATTGACTATAGTACTGATACACCGCGGGACGAGTGTTACGTAATATAATTTATGTCTAAGTATTTATACATTCGCAGAACGACTTTATGGGTGAACAGTAAATTCTTCGAAACTTCGATGCGGGATTCAATGATGTCCCACTACGAGCAGTTCATAGTATTTGGACCGTAACTTTCTCATACGAACTTTGATTTTTATAAATTTTATATCGTCGGAAAGCTAAGATCGAGATCTACAACTTTTGTGTTGAATATTTTTGCAAATTCGAACCGGAAGTGGGCTAAAATTGCAGATAAAAATTCGAATGAATAGTACCCAGAGGTCATTCTAGTAGATTCTCAAAACTTCTTCAAATTTCTACACTTTTCCACATTTCTCCTAATATCAAAAAAACCCTAGTATAAAAGGATTACACTATTCAATGTTTCAAAATTAGAAAATAAAAGAAAGAAGGCATATTAACGAGAGAGAAAGAAAAAGAAGAAGAAAAAGAAGAAAAGAAATAGAAGGAGAAGAAAAGGAAAAGAAGGGGGAAGAAAGAAAGAAAAAGAGAATAAGCAAGGAGATTTGGCATCCTTGAAACCCTAGAAGATGTGGAAATCCACAAGAAGATGAGGTAAGACTAACTTGACCCAAACTTGGTATTATGGAGTCTTGGTAATTTGAGTATATGCTAATGGTAGTCGCATGATAGGAATGGTGATTGTCTTGGAAAGAAATTGATTGAATTAAGTGTTCATTTTGGAAAATCTTAATAATTGTAAGAGGTGATAAGAACAATGGGGTTAAAGATTATTTGAAGTTAATATTGATGATAAATGACATTTATTGAGGATATATGTGCTTGTGTAAATGTTTAAATGAAGTATTGAACCGTATGTGCATGATAGAATGAAATCAAGACCAGAAATTGGCCTTGCATCGCGACGCAGAGAGCCCTGCGTCGCGACGCGATTTGGGAAATTCCCATGAATGCTTTTGGTGCATTACGCGTCGCGACGCGAAGGGGGTTGTGCGTCGTGACGCGCACGGCAAAAATCAGGACACCTCTCTGGATGATCTGCGTCGCTACGTGTGAACAAATTAATGCCCAAATCAATTTTAAGTCATTCTAGTTTCATCCGAACACGTAGAGTCTACCCTAAGAGTATCGTATCAACCCGTAGGTATATATTACATCATGTCATATGTTCAATACACCTTATAGTGGTATTCCTTATTTGAATAGGCAACTTAACTTGATTTCAATCTATATCCCTTGTCTTTTTCTAATCGAAACTTTCAATGATAGATCATCGCATGAAATACATATTCGCCAGCGAAGTGAAGAAAGTCTATCTGAACTCCAAAACAGTGAGTTGACCTTTTTTCTCAAACTGGTTTTACCTATTAAGTTTTGATATCAGATTTACTTTCACGCTTTAGGGCGTTAGAATATTTTATTATTACAGTTATTTCATAAACAGTTATGATTTGAGTTTTAATTAAGAAAGAAAAGTTTTCAGAAAATGTTTTATACAGTTTTGAGAGTTAAAGCATGAGTTTTATGTTTTTCGGGGCATGGGGGAAAAAAAACCAACCCTAGTATGCAACTTGTTACAGTTGGAATTGACAGACAGAGAACATGTGCACATGTAGAGAACTAGGGGGACAGCGATACGTAACGCCCCCAGATCCTAGATCAGGGCTAGGGGATGGCGATATGTAACTCCCCTAGACCCTAGTTCAGGGTCGGGTAGTAGCATGGATTAGCACTACCGGCTACTACTCTACTTGTGGCTTGGTGGATGGCGATATGTAATTCCCCAAGACCACCAGTTTCAGGGACAGCAGTGGCATGATTTGGTGGGCGGCGATATGTAACACCCCAAAGTCATGGATTCGGAGTGCTGGCTCCAGTTAGGCGTATGGGGGGACGGCGATACGTAACGCCCTGACCGGCGTAGACACACACGTATAACGCAAGCGCACATATCGTTCAAGTAGTATAAAAATATCGATCCCACGAGGACTTAATTCCTACTGTTGTTATTATTATTAATCTATTTATTTACAAATATCTAATTGAGGGTGAAGAGAATGATTGTTTGATTGGTTGAAAGTGGTTTTACAAAATAAATAAATAAATAAAAGACAAAAGAAAATACTAAGGAAAATAACAAAAGACACAAAGATCTAGGGTTGTAAATCATTCTAATATCTTTTAAAAGATGAAGTGATTATTTTATGTTTGTATAATAAATCAGTTTACTAACCTGGAACACTAAATTATGCAACAGCCTCTGTCGATGGTCAGACGCAAATACACAGTTTAACCCAATTGAACCATATGTCTATGTCAACCAAATTATCTGGATTCATTAAGTTTAAGTTCCAATTATGGCTACCCCCGCCCGACAGGTATATTCCTATCCTGTAAGGAAATCTATTAAAGGGTTATCTATCCTCAAGGAAGATCGTGGGCTATTAAGTCTAAGGCTGAAACCTAAAATCCCTATGTCTAGTTCATTTTAGATTTACCACATCAATCTTATTGGTGATCAAACAACAAGAAGCATTAAGCTTAAGACTTAATAAGTAAACCTTTAAATTACCCAAACTATAAAATAACCCCTTATAAACCGGTGATATTAGAATTCATCACAACCCCAGATAACTAACACATAACTAGGGCTAGTAACAACTTAAAAGTAAAAGACATAAAGTAAAAATACTGAAAAGTAAAAGACATAAAGTAAAACTGAAAAGTAAAATAAAATAAAATGCTAAGGTAAAAGGAATTACTTTTACTACTACTAATTTAGATATCTCCCATAAAATAATATATAAACTTATGATAATATTACCAACCGACCATATAGGCGGTATCCTGATTAAGTCAAATTAAGTCCAACCAGCCATAAAGGCGGAACCAAAATTAAATTACCAACCGTCCAATCTGGCGGTATCCTTTATTAGTCAGGTTTAAACCAGATTAAAATGAATTACCAACCGACCAATCTGGCGGTATCCTTTTTAAGTCAATATTTTAAATAGTGAATATATTATTTTTAAGGGAGATTAATCTAAATAGTAACAGTAAAAGAATTACCTTTCACCCTAGCTGGGGAAGTTACCTCCTCATGGTAAATAGTAAAAACTATAAAAAGTAAAAAAATAAATTACTATATTAACAAAACGTAATTAAAATTATTTACAAAACTAAAAACTAAAAAACTAAAAACTAAAAGAAACTAGAGAGAGAAACTCTCTCTTTACAGAGAATAGAAGAGAGAGAGTGGTACAATGAATTCTGAAATCTCGAGCTCAATTTATAGGCCTCGGTAGGCTTCCAGCGTCGCGACGCCCGGGACTTCAGCGTTGCTACGCCAGCTTTTGTCTACGTGGCACGCTCTGGTTCGCCGGTTTGAAGATTCTGGATAAGCTGATAAGGTGACACGTGGCACGGTGGTTGGGCTTCAATTATTGTGACACGTGGCGGCTTTTGATTGGTCGATGAGATTCTTATCCGCCACGTGTCAGATAAGGATTAGATACTCCATGATTGATGCTGATGTGGCGCTGACGTGGCGGTGAGGTGGCGATGACGTGGCGACATGTGGGAAAGAGACTGTCGGCACCGCAGGATTGCGACACGTGGCACTTCCTGATTGGTTGATGATGATGTGGCACGACACGTGGCAATGTTGACTTGTTGACTTGCTGACGTGGCTGATGACATGGAGACACGTAGGATGCCACGTGGCACACGTGGCGATGATGACTGTCGGCACCGTAGGATGCTGACACGTGGCACGGTGTATTTTAGCAAAGTCAAACTTTTCTCAGATTCTGATTTGTGGACCCGGCGCACGTTAGTACTGTTCGACGCAATTTAGGCGTCGCGACGCGGAAGGTATTGGCGTCGCGACGTGGACAATTTACTGAAATGTCCTTTTTGTCCAATTTTCACTGTTTTGGCCCCAAATTGCTTCCAATGCTTTCCCAACTTTATTTATCTGCAAAATAACACAAAACACATCAAAATATTCACAAAACTCAAGAAACTATACAAAATATTAGGTTAAATGAGTGGGAAATACTGATATAAATACCACTCATCACGCCCCCATGCGATAAAGTTTTCAGATACAGAGCAGTGTATATTTATCAGATTTCCAGTAAATAGTTTTCAGAAAATTATCAATCAGAAATAGATTTCAAAAGCCAGACTTTCAACATAGGTTTTAGAAAGAGAAGTTTTACTAAAGAGTTTTCAAGTGAAGTTTCAGAAAGAAAGTTTTCCTATAAGTTAGTTC